>JACMIF010000393.1:18647-32612 GCA_014805445.1 Diplogasteroides magnus | reverse complement strand
TTTAACACTCCAACTATTTTATTTTTAAAAAATTTTATATTTTTTTTTTAAATTTTTTATTTCTAAAATTTTTTCATTTTTTCTTTTTTATCCCCCCCCCCCCCCCACCAACCTGCATGTGGTTCGTCTCTCCTCGCACGACGCCCATTCCCGAAGCGCGGACCTGAAAGGAGGAAATCACAGTTCAGTTATGTGACCACGATCATCAATTACAACTTTTAGTTTAAATTCTTCATTTATCTTCTTTAACAGTTTTTTCAAATTTAATTTTTCTATTCTTACCTTGTGAGCTCCTCCCTCAGAGAAGCTTCCCACAGTGAACTGGAAGGGAGAGCCTGAAACAGCATCAAGTTAGAATTATCGAGATCAGATTAGCAAGATCACAGATCAAAGTTCAAACTACAAATGCCTCACCATTGACGTGAGCATCCTTGTGCAGTACCGAGAGTGCGTGAGCTCCTTCGATCTGGAAGAAGAGGGATGATTCAGACTACAATGATCAAACTACAAACCTTGGGTTTGAACTTAATGAGGTAGAACGAGTTGCCCTGGTCGCGCATCTCCACGTCCTCAGTATTGCCCTTGGGATCCATGATGCGAGCTACCTAAAGAAGATAGATGATCAAAATACAAGAAATCAAAGTCCAAACTACATACCGAGTCCATGGGAGAAGTGTTCGGAAGCTTCAGGAAGAGGTTGGCCTCCTGGTCAGGCAGCGAGATTGGCGCCTAGAACGGGATTTATTAGGAAAATGTAAGCGTTCAAAATCATTAGTACTTTAGTTTTCTCAACCTAAAAACCAGTTTATCAAACCGTACGCTACAAACTACGTAGTTTGCAGATCACAAACTACAAACCTGGTCTGTGCGCTTTGTGATCTCCTCCCTCACTGCTCCTCCGCTCGGTCCAGTGCAGTGCACAGTCAGAGGGGACGCTGGAATTGGACAAAAGTCAAACTACATCTTTCAACCAGATGGCTAGATCAAACTACAACTCACACTTGACGTGGTGGTCGGCGAATTTGATGGCGACTGCGTATACTCCGGGCTCGGAGGGCTTGTACAGCACCTGTAAGATGGATTATGTTTCCCAAGGTTTACGATGAGGGTGGCATACATTCAAGAACATTAAGTATGTGGTTATGCTTCGTCAGACACAGGGACAAAATAAATATATTTCCATTTTTCGGGTGGGAAATCACATAAGGGTCCCCTTCTATGATTTTTTCCACCCGGGTCAGGTGGCGGGGGGTGGGCCGAAAAAAAAATTTTCCGCAAATTTATAAGGGGGACCCTTATGTGATTTTTTTCGCCCGGTCGAGTGACGGGAGGGGGGGGGGTCAAATATGAATAAATATTTGGAAATATACTATTTTGTTCCTGGTCAGACACATTAAACAGCCATGTCTGCGCTGTCTAGAATCACTCTAATGAACATAGGTTTTTCTCTTCAAAATTTACTACTGGTCGATTGTTGTAGCACCCAGTTAATAATAGCACGTGAAGATATCTATGTACAATGCTTTCGCGGATTTTCCTACAAACCGTCCATATCTCACCTGAACGAGTCCCGTCTTCTTCTCCTTGCACTGCAGCTCAGCCTTGGACGGACCCTGCACCGACACGGACAGACCACCGTAGCCTGCAACCAATCAATATTCATACATCGTTCCGGACCTTGGATGATTACAGCAACCCATCAAAAAACACACTCAAGACCACTCACCAGCCTTGGTAGTGTCAACCAAGATCTCATTCCATTGTTGTGTGAGGGCCTTCGCCCTTCCATCTCCGCTCACTTCAACCTTCGAAGCATCGCCGACCTAAACACATGATGTGTTTCTATGTTTATCACCTACAACTTCAATATTACAGTCTGGCTAACATGCCACTCTTCCCTTACAATGTTACGCTGACAATAAAGAATGTTCGATTTCCATAATTGAACCTGCAGAATCAATGAAGCACAAGGTATATAAAGTTGAGATTTTGATGGCCGATTGCTAAGACTGTTTGGGTTATCTTCAACAAACAAAAAATATGCCAGTCTACCATATAACCCATGACTATATAACGCTACTGTGCTCATCTTGTGAATTGATCTCACCTGACTCTTGTCCACCTTGATCTTGAAGGGCGCCTTGGGCACCAGCTTTCCGTCCCTCTTCACTGTAATCAGATGCTCTCCCGCCTCACGGGGAGTGAACGAGACTCCTGTAATGCAACATGCTTCCAATAGTTAGCAAACAACAAATTAATTTGATATATGCTATAAATTCGATTAATTATCACATAGTAAAATTGTAAGTGAATTTAATTCCATGCTCAGTTGATAAATCATAAAAACAACAATCCGCCAGGTCAATTCTTCTTTCTCCTTCCCATGTTCCTCCATTTCTTACCCAGTCTTCCTCCCTCGATGATCCTCACGAAGCATGGTTCCTCAATTCCAGAGGGCGACTTGATCGATGCAGATATTCCCTTCAGCTCAGACTCCGTGATGTTGAGGGCAACCTGTGAGAATTCAGCTAATATTACTCAAGCATAATCTCGGTCGGATGGAATCCAAATGGGAATGAATCATGACATAAATATCCCACCTCAGACGTGGATCCGACGGAAAGATGCGCTCTCTTGCTGCCTTCTCCAGCAACCAGAACCTACAACACTATCTCTTCCAGAGTAAAGATATGATATGCCTGTTATTGTTAGGGTGAAATACAAGAGCGACATTGACATTTGTGCCACAATGGTGAAATGGACTCTTGCGCCGTGAAAATAAAGGCAATAATGGCGTAATTGTCCACCACTGCGGCGCAAATGTCCTTGGCGCTATTGTCTTTCACCCATCTCATACGACTATGGTAGTGGTAAAGTATTGATGTAGAAATTTCAGTATTCTCAATATCAGTCTTGGCAGAATGAATCCCGTGCGTGCATTCCGTCTAACTGCTATCTCATTCACTCGGTTGTCTCTGGCGCATAGACACAAACAGGCAATACATAGAGATTTAATGCACGTTGTGATTCACTCTTCTGACATTGCTCTGAGTACTTCATTCTACTCTCACCTGGAATGGCGATTGGCTCAGTTCCTTTCCTGCCAGCTTCACGTGCACCTTGTACTCTCCGGGCATGGGAGGAATCCACGAGACAGAGCAAGTGCCATCCTTAATCATAAACAATCAGTATCATTGTCATAGATGTTTCAAAGCACTTCATCCATTCAATTCTTCAGAAAGCGTTACGCACCATCTTTTGCAATGACATGTTCAACTTTCACTTTCTTTCACTTTCAAACTCATTATCAGTTAGCAGCCCTGTGCATACCACTAATTACGCATACATATCATTCCTGTAAGATTGCCACATTGGTAGTCCCCATTTGCAAGACATGACAATAATTCACAACCCCGTAGATAATAAGTCTCCCTTCTCACTTCATCGCCTGCCAATCAGTCAATATCCATCACTCCAGTCTCTCCAATAACCTCGTGACCTCCCGCCACCGCCCACAACAACTCAAGTTTAAGCCGTCGATGTTGATCTAACTGCTTTCTCATCCTGCCTCGATCAAAATGCGCCCTTGCCCTAGTCCTGGGGATGCCCTATCTCTATTGTCTCCCTCTTCATTTCCTCGTTCTACCTCTTCCTGCACGTATCTCCAGCCTCTTCGTAGGCGTGGCAGAGATAAGACAACTGTCCTTTCCCCTATCTCTATCTCTTCTTTCCAACAACAAGACTCATTCCTCTTCCTCAACCTATGTCTCTATTCCCCTACCAAACATCTCTTCCCCAGGCAAACGAACAATCAACAGACGTGTACATGTAACAGATCAATACACATTTCACGTCGCGTGTCGTGAAGAGGCCCAATCCCCCGGAACATTAATCCCATATCAATGGCCTGTGAGATGGTGATGAAAATAACAAAGCTCTGGCCCCGGCGGATTCCTTCCACTACCACCATCGTAAAAGCCTTGGAATCACAACTAGATCACTTTGTCCAAGTATGTGAAGGATCAAAAATTGCATAACCATTTACGGAAGAACCAAATAATCTGTGGAATACGCACCTTATTGTCGTGAATCTTGATGTTGGCCTGTGCGGGTCCCTCTATGGACACGGAGAGCTCCTTAGCGTGGCCGTGCTTCGCGCACACAGTGAAATGAGCTGGCTCACCCACGACGCCACCCTGCAACAACAAGAGATTGACAAGGGCTCTCAAGGTGCATTTGAGACGGTACGGCGGTTGAAAAATAGATGAAATACATCACCATAATAAAACTGAGATATGAATAGCATGAAAAGTACTCCTCTAACCTGTGTTCCGGGTCCGTAAATGGTCGCATATCCATCACTGTACTGATCCACGTAGAAACTGATCGGTGTGCCCTGAAATGATTTCTGTTGTGAAGCCATAATCAAATTGATTGGATATAATTCTGAATAATTATACTTCCGTGAACAAACTAGTTTTCATTGCCAACACTGTTGACTCAACAGTCCAGAATATAATAACCACTGCATCTCAAAATCACGGGTTTTCAATCTATTCTCATATGCACGTGATAGAGATTGGCACCCTCTGGCACTGATTGCAGTACTTGATCAGCATGCTTTCCAATGGATGTCAGGACATTAATCTACCCTGCACACCTCAATCCCAAGGCACTTCATCAATGGACTATGCTACTAGTGGCACATAGGTGACCTTTCAACCTCACACAGCACTATATAATATGGCGATGTTTCATTCATTGTCAGCAAGTAAACAAGTTCATAAGTGAATGACCAAAAAATGAGTGAAGGACAACTGAACCAAGGACACATTGAGCTATAATGATGAAATGGGCCATAGCGCCGTGCATATGGCAACGATGGCACAAATGTCCATTTCGCCAATGTGGGGCAAAAGTCTTTCACCCGTGTATTGAAATAACCTGATAACTGGAACTCTCTTTGCATGAGAATAGTGCACATGTTGTTTACAACCCGTGAACCCCCATCCACACATACCTGCACAACTGTTCCCTGATGGAGAATGGAGAGAACGTGGTTGCCCGAAGTCTTCGGTGTGTACTTTACAAGCACCGTACCTGAAAAAAATGAACTTGTTTGTTTGCTATTGGAAGAAGAGTCTCTGAAAGTTGAATATTCGTGTCACTTTTGCTGTAGTGCCTAATATGACACTTTATCAAAAGTATTAAATGAAAGGCGTTACGCATTTGATTGATAAAAGTAACCAGATTTGTCCCAAATGAATGCTTGACATTGAAATTGGTATATTACGTAGAATATACTGCTGAAAATAAACACGCGATCACCAAGACGCTCAGTTGGAAAATTGGCGCGAATTCTACAGAAGATTTATCCCGCTACGTTTCCCTTTCACGTCAAGCTGAGCGGTCAAGCTCCCTATGAGTCACATTCTCTTCTCATTCAAAATGCTGATCACATTTCCGCATGCACGCTCGTGTATTCACACGTTTCACGATTTAACGATCGATGTGACCTGTTCAATAAGCACAATCCCATAGAGAGATGCATGTGATATTTGTTTTTAATGTGTATACATGACGGTCGTTAAACCATCGAAATATTCACCGCACCACTGAATTATTTGATTCTAGCTACATCGATGCGCTGGGGTACAAAGATCTCCTTTCGTTCTCGATACTGCGTGATCCCACCATCCTCCACATTCCCCACCTCATTCCAATCCTTCCAACCCCAGTCTCTGCCAATGTCAGGGATGAAAAGTGAGCGGGAGTCTGAGAGAGCATCGCCATCACTTTTACACCGTCAAGCGCCTTCCCCTCCGTCTCAAGCCTGGCAGCCAGCCTTTCAACGGGGGAATCTGTTATCGCTGAGGGAGCCCCCTTTCATGTCTGTCTCTCCACGTCTACCGTAATCCCTCGAGATTGCATCTTATCGCGAAAACGATGAGTGAGAAATGGATTGGTGAACACGAATGAATATGCTTCCAGTCTCCTTCTTCTTCAGGAAGAATTGCTCGCAAGTCACAAACAAACGCAGAGACGACTTCTACTAACATATTCACCCACAATGCAGCTGTTCAACAACAATAATAACTAGTTCGCTGTAGACCTGTCAGGATTTGAAAGCAGCAATTAACGTATAGAGAACAAACACTATGAAACACTTGTTTCCGCGCCGTATGTATAAAAAATCATCCGGGATACGCCAATGCACCAGGTTCACAGAGCCGCTGAATCGCTTACCATCGTGGTTATCGATGATCTCCGCAGCGTCCTTGTGGCCGGAGGGCATTGTGACGATAGCCTGAATCAGGGCGAAATAGAAATCAAAGATCAATGATCAGACTACAGACTACGCACCTCGAGTTCGGTCGCTCGGATCTCGCTGGGGTCGAAGTCAAAGGGGAAGACGCGCTCGTCGTAGACCTCAGGCAAGCGAGGAGACGAGTTGCCGTTGAACTGCTGAAGTGTTAAATATCTTCAAATCAAAAGATATAAGTGATAATACAGGTGAACGTATGCAGAACCAATAATATGAGAAACGCAGAATTACAAAAATGTTAATGACATGTGTGATGTCTGTTGGAATAACGAATAATAATAATAATAATAATAATGATGAATAAGTGTGAAAAGGGTTGCGTCCAATATAAGCATCACATAATCAGAATCAAGAAAGAGACGTTGTGGTAGAGGATGGATGGGACTGGGGTTGACTCGAGAGTGTGCAGTGATATGAGAGGACTGCCTGCCACAGCTGCTGCTACTTCCACCCCCTCCTGGAGGAAGGAATGAGGAGGAGAGAGGACTGGAACAGGAGAGGAGGAGGAGGAGAGATCAGAAGGGATGGGGGATGGAGTAGACAAGACAAGAGAAGGGGAGTAACCGACAGCAACAACGCGTGAGTCCAGCGTGTTGTTCCATTCAGACTTTTCTCACTGCAGATCAATGAAAGATATCTGGGGGCACAGAGGGAATAGTTTTACGTGGTTCATAGTTTTCATAGTCATCATAGTTTTACGTGGAATCATAACCGATTGGGAATCATAAAGAACCTTTCCGACGAATAAATATACATGCCGTAATGCACAAAAGTGCAATGATTAGCATTTATATAGCACGAGTACTTGATACAAATACCAACATTGCGCGTCTTCTCACCGTGTATCCCTCGTTGTTGTTCGCCTCTCTCCTTGTTCTCGATGGAGTCGAAGGACTCGAAGAAGGTGGAGACGATGATCCCAATACGTTCACCTAGAATACATTTTTTTCATTACGCGACTGGCTATAAAACCCAACATGAGGAACTTTTGACCACAATATTATAAGAAGGGTGAAACATAATTGCACCGTCTTCCCTATGGTCAGACATAAATGCTCTTTTTTCAAAAATTACAACAAGGATCTCTCACACTGCTGAACTAGCTAAACGATTCGTGAAACATACATTCATCGTGAATACAGTCTAGTGCTACTCACGTGTGGCACTTGCACTCACCCTTTCCCTCTCTCTCCAGGTCGCTTCTTCCCCACTCCTTGTAGATGAAGAAGTCGCCTCTTCGCTGCCTGCGTAGTACCTGCAATAGAGCCAACTTATTCATTCACTGATACAAGGTGATTTGTTGATTAGTAAACGTCACAGAATACATGATCTTCACTCGTGATTCCACTGAAACTAAAATGTGCCATGAACAGTCCGCAAGTGCATGTTTTTTTGGTTTCATACAGTTTCTTTTCGTGATGTTCTTTCACTAGTCAGACAAGCATGATAGAAAGCATTCCCCACCTCTGCTCGTTCCTTTCCACTTCCCTGTCCCTGTCCTCTCTCTTCTTCCTGGAGTCAGTCTCCTGCTGGAGTAGTTCCTCCTCCTCTCTCTCCTTCTCCCTCCTCTGATGAGTCTCCTCGACCGAGAACGCCTCAATTTCAAGAATTATTCACAAACAAAGAACCTAAGTTTAAAACATCATTCATGAACATATGCATAAGGTCATACACCATGGTACAGCAAGACACCGGTTGTGCGAGACATTATTAGCGATGGAGTAGCAAATTAGTGCACAATTCGCAGCAGAATAGATATAATAGTACAGACGAGGTGGGAATCCGCCAGGTCGCCCCAATCTCTCTCCGCTCTTTCACCGATAAATGCAAATGGCAAACAGCACGGAAGAATGGAAACGACCGAATGGAGGAGAATTCCTCATTGTGCCATCATTGTTGAGGTGACATGAGTCATAACTTTGCGCAAATAAATAATGGGAAAACTGGTCATACAGCGTTCACACGGCATACATTTCTCCCTACGTCTTGAAATGTTCAGCAGATGCCATACATCTTGTAACGAGCAAATGCAAGTACATTGTATTCAGAGAGCAGTCTCCATAGAGATAATAAAGTAGGAAGCACGAATTATGTGACTTTGTGGTAAAAGGTCATTATTTTTATGAGTGTCACACAGAGATTCACACTCAATTTAGAACATGACAAAGTAAATAAATGCAATGAAAAGGTGATAAGAAGAGTGGGGTAGTAGGGGGAACGCGCAAAAGGTATCAAGTGGCCATTATTGTCATGGATGTCCACAGCACTGGCCACACACACAACACTTCCCCCACACCCGAAAGCGTAAGCAAAAAGTCGATAGCCTGCAGCGCAATGAATGACCACGAAAGAGCGCTCCTCTGCACGATTGCAGATGGAGGAATGGACGAAATTGGGGAGAGGAGAGAGTGAGTGAGGACTGCAAGAGTACAAATCCCCCTTGAGAGAACAACTAGAGAAGCAGAGATGCAGCAACAACAGTAATTAGGATGCAGACGACAACGGCTTCTTCAAGATACTATTCCAAAAGAGTAGGCCCTTCTTGAAGCTCTTAAACTTCAAGGAAAAATTCCAGTTCTTTCTCTCTCAGCTGGCAAAAGGAAGATGCTCTCGAAAGCCTCCTCCTATTGTCCAGTGGAGGGTAAACGCTCAAAATCGGAGCTCCTCAGTGGTCTAGTTGAACGAGGCAATGAACCGTGCACTTCCCCCCTTTCAGCCCATTCCATTGATTCTATACACCACTGTTCAACCATTTCCGTTCCAAATCCCATCAACTACAGTAGAGAGCTGCTCATTCTTGAACGCTGATAATTTGCTGCCACTGCTTACTGATTTCGCTTCAAATTCTATAGGGATGTAATCACACTGCTACTTCAGTTTGCACACACCAGAATCAAATACCGATACCAAGAAAAATCGAGTGTTGCCCCGCACAACAAAGAGAAAGTGATAAAAGTGCCGCCGCCACCGCTCGATGGCTACCGGTAATAGAAAATGGGGAAACTGAATGAGAGGAGGCAGAGAGAGTAAATCGCATCGTAGATGAAGGGGGACAAATGACAAAACAGCGAGTGAGAGGGGAATTGCGCAACAAAGGGAGAATGGCAGACATGCACAGAGTAGGGAAAGTGATCAAGAGTGGGGTGGGTGATGGAGAAGAAGGGGAGGTGGCAATAGGAATCGCAAGATGAGAGAGATGCCATACAAGAGAGTAGACCACCAAACAAACAAACAGCACACTCTCTCGCACATGCATTTCAATTGCCCGATGCCACTGTTAATCCAGGAGAAATTCGCATGGAAACAAATGCCATTCTTGAGCTCACCAATTGCCACCAACAAAATGGGTTTTTCGCAAGATGACATCGGATTATCGTTCGGCAGAGGGAAAACGGCCAATAATTTTCATTCGAACACTGATTTGATACCTCAAACTCGATGATTCCGTCTTCCACTTCCACTCCTCCATACAACACGAGAATGCGATGCTTGCCAGCCTTGCGAGGTCGAATGCGAATGACGTCCTCGTATCTAAATGTAATTATAAAAAATTGTAATTATATTTAAAAGTTACCTGTCCACGTTCAATCAATGTTCACTACAAACTGAATTAATATAACCATATTGACAGTTTTGCGACAACGGTCTTGCCAATTGTAACATTCGTTCCACTGTTTCTTCATTCAACGACTTTCAAGTCAAAATAACTACTGAACTATTGAATGTATACAAAACGGATATATTTTGCCAATAAATAAATCACAATCTTCCTGACTCACCTTCCATCCGGTCTCTTAATCGCTTCCACTGCATACTCCACTCCAAGTCCACTCGTCTCCAGAAGGGCCAACCTCGCCTCGGGATCGTCTACCGACCTTCAAGGGAAGGTTATTGAAGGTATTCTAACAGATTACTACGGATCAGCTCCAAACCTAATAAATTGCCGTTTCATGTCTACGATAGCTGATAACCAACAGGCTACTGTTGTTGTAACGATCTCAATCTGGACACTAAACCATCTTAACTATTATATCACAATGCGTTCTCATAATTGACAGGCAGGTCACAACAAAAACATGGTCCAAACAACATTCTAGTGTTACTGTAGTAGTGATATAGCAGGTATGCTTACCTCTGCAGTATGATACTCCTCTCCTCGCCAATGCCCCAAACAGCCGTCGACAGGCGACCTGAGTAGAAGTATTCTTTGCCAATCCAGGTGATTACACTCCGCAACAAACATTTAATCTTCCATGTTTTTCAAGTTTACAATGATGTTTACAGTGCTATTGTAAAAAAAATTAAACCCAGCTCAAAACAAGAGTGTCTATTAGGTTGATTCATAAGTTTCATAGTATTTGTTTTTCTAATCCTCCTTCGAGTTTGCGAAGGGCTCTTGTTCTGAACTTTGTGGTGGTGGTTGGCCTAGCTAACTACTTTCTACGAAGCCGTGTTGGGGATGAAAAAATACAGGATGAAAAAATCTAATTTCTGAAAATTTAGAGCGACAAACTACGGATTTCTAATTTTTTCCCGCGAGTTTAGTTGAATCCTAGGAACCATTTTGTGGTTGCTATGATAGATGATGTCAATAGGTACCATACCAATTTTTGGTTTAGCATTTGCTTACAACACCAGTGAGAAATGGCGCTGGAAACGAGGCTGGTCACAAGGTTGGTCCGCATGTTCACTGATTTGCTACTTAAGGCAGCGCAGAGGGATTCTGATTTTAACATGCTGGTTAGTTTCTGCGTTTGGTGTAGTACCAAAAATGAATCAGTGTTCTAAGATCAGAAGCGAATTCCCGACAGGAAAAATCATTACCTTTTGACCAACTATTCTTCATAACACCCAGTCGGCTACTTTTCTGAACTTTTGATAAATGATCCTGCCAAAGATTATCTAGCAAAGCAACCAAATGACATTGCTGTTATAAATAATCACTCGTGCCAGTGTTCCACATAACACTATTCACCCTAGCAACCCTGCTGGAACGGCAATCAGGAATGGTCTTTCAACGCTCTCAGTTCAGTGTCCCAAATTTCACCCTCGTCAAAATGAACGGGTATTGCACTCGTGCCATCGGACCTTTATTTAAATATGGAATTATTGTCCTCTTGTACTACGCATATAAAATATAAAAGGAGACAACTCCTGTTTGTTGCATCTTTGAGATGGATCAAAAATAAATTTGTTCATGAAAATGCCATTTTTACAGCTTTTTCGAAAATCGGTCCCAGCGACGAAACGAACCAGCTGACTTTTGCCTCCGTGAGCGTCAGTATTCTTCATGGTCACCCCTAACTATTGCGACTGTTGTCATAGGCCTCAAAAATTCTTTCTTGGCTAGAGAACTGGAAGTACCATCCCACGCCAAGTTGGAGGTCGTTCATTTTATGACCTCGAAATTTCCAGGGATGGTAGGCAATGGCGTCCACACTTGTCGAACATAATGACAATAAATGTCCGTCCACTATGCAACATATCCGTACTATCTCACCTTTCTCTGAAATTTATGGCGGGCATTTCACAAATACTATGAAATATATGAATCAACCTAATAAAATCCACAGTATCCCGATAATTGAAAATAAATACAGTTGTCCCATCCTGACCTGCCAACCCTTTAAAATAAAAAAAGAGAAAGAACTAATCCGACACTGACAACCACTCACTCTCAACTGTGATGTCCTCCTTCCTTCCCTTCGCCACTACAGCCACTCTCGTCTTCTGCATCACAGCCTTGTCTCCGTCTCTGCTCCTCACCACCACAAAGTACTCGCCCGGCAGGTCGGTCCTGAACAATCCCATTTCACCAAATAACTATTTAGAATACTACGGTACAGCACTACGTAGAATTTTGCAAATCTTACGGTGCTCCGCCACGAAAACTACAGTAATCCACCCGTTTACCTGAATCGCAACTCCTCAATTCCCTCCGTTGCAGTCTGAGTGAGCTCGTAACGACGACGGCGACCATCCGGACCCTGAACAATACAAATAATGGAAAGAGCCGATATATCAAAAGATCAGCAAGATCTCACCGTCACTTCCACCTCCAACGGAACGGCTGTGCCGATGTTCGTCGAGTCCATCAGAATGACCACATCACTGAATTCGAGATCATAATTCCTACATGAAAAATCCCCTGAGGATGCAGCTAGCGAATGTACAGTAAAAGAATAGCTAATATGTATCAGTTGCTGTTGGTGATATACGGATAGATTCCCGTAGTTAAAAAAAAGTTTCGCGATAAGATAAATACCGAGATGCAGGGACGACAGATGGAGGCACGAGTCGAAGAGCAGTAGGATCGGACTCGGGAAGAAGAGGCACTCGGAATGGACTGCAATAGTGGACAAAATATGGCAATGTCCATCAATTGTTTCCCAAATTCATGTCAATAATGTCATTTTACAGTCACAGAACGTAGAGGACTACCAACACAGACAGAATATAGACCTCCTTATTTGTCATAGGTAACATGATTTCACCATGTGACATAGTATGACCAATAGCTTCTTTTTGAGACTGCTACCCCACCTTCCCCTGACGTCCTCTCCATCGTACAGTACCCTCACTGCCATCTCTCCTGCATCATGAACCGGGGTGAACTTGCCCTCGTACACTCTCGGCTCCAGTTCCCTCTGTTTCAGCACTGGCTGCTGCTTCGAATCCTGCAAGCAACTTGAGCCATTTCAAAAAGACACCGCGTTATTGCTTGGAAAACTTTGCAACGAATAAAGTTGGAATGTCATGCGGAGCAAACTCACCGCCTTGTTCCTTCCATACAATAGAGTAGCAGTGATGACTCCCTCTGCTGTCTCACTCGCATCCACCACGAATCTCCTCTCTTTACCCACTCTCGCAGGATCCACCAGTCCTTCCACCGACACCTGAATCACTCGGTGATTAACTTGGTTATGATATTTTTCGAGCTCTTGAAGCCTCTTCTCCCCTCAAGAAGAATGCCTACTACGAATACCTTGGAAGCGTCGTGCTTGTGGTCTGCGACAGCGCGGAATGGAGATCCTGAAAGAGGATTTATCATACCGCAATCGTTAATATATCAGAGTTAGAACATAATAGTCTGATTAAGGACCTCGGTGAGAATTTAGCTATAAGTTATGGTCACATTTTCTGAGACAAAGGGCAGAATGCAGAAGGGAAGCGGGTGCCGGACCATTTCTCATAAATCCCGACCACTTTTTTTAAAAATACAACGACAAATGCTGATATGGACTAGATAATTGGCATCTAACGTGCTAAACTCTTACAGTGAATTGTCAGCGTCAATTTCAACTGTCCTTACCCGGTACATGTCTCCTCTCGTCTCCATACATGATAGCAAGTGTGTACAGTCCCGGTCTCTCTGGGACGTACTCCACTCTCGCAGTTCCGTCTCCATTGTCCACTATCTGTGTCTTCACTTCAGCCGGGCCCGTGATGTCTATCTCGATACGGCCAGTGCCCGCATTCTAAAATGGTGCATTCTAATCATACGTCCCGAACATCCAGTGCAGAGGTGGGCGCGACCCCGGTAAATTGCGTAGTCCCCGGCCAGATACTTATGCTCATAGAGCTTCGCACATGCGCCGGGTGGAGAAAGGGAGGGTAATGGGCCCCTCCCCCTCCCTTTC
>JACMIF010000392.1:9591-41620 GCA_014805445.1 Diplogasteroides magnus | reverse complement strand
CCGAGAACTTATCAGTGGTCTTCACTGCAACCATGGACTTTGAAAGCCTACTGCTTGCTGTGTTGCAGGCCTGGAGCAGCTAAGCTAGGCATACATGTTGGCCAAGGCTAGCCAACAACTATGCACTATGCAATTACTGCCTATCCTTCACTGGGATTTTTCTGTATCGGAATAACAAAATCCACAAAGACTTTCTTACCAACCTAATAGAAGCTGAGTCAACTCGTTCTGAGATGGCCCACCAGCGCCGTCATGAACAATGGCGAGAGCGCTGCAAGAAGAGGATTTCGGAAGATTTTTTTGAAATTAAATGGATGAAGTCGGGTGGATTCATGCCAAATGATATTGCGTACTGGGAAGCAGTCCGAAATAGCAATAAAACGGTGTTCATGTGTGAGAAACGAATTTATTTTTTGCGGTTTTTCTAGGTTGTCGCTATCAAACAAAGTGTGACCTTTCGGTCTGTGCGCCTCGATGACTCATTCTCTCTCTCGAGTGAACAGACAACAATTGGTTCCGATAACGGCATCCTTAGTTTCTTCATTTTAGCTTTGAGTGGCGTTGTCTGTGCCAGAATAAGAAGGGCGAGAAATGTACCTTCCCAGTGAGAATGGCGACAGGACGAATGATTTGTCGGGCGGAGATGCGTGTCGTAACAAAGAAAGGGCGAGTGTGGAGGAGAGTACTGAGGCTGGACAGATCATCCTGCAATTGGATCTTTTCACCCACGCTTATAAGAGCAAAAACAATAAAGCAAAAGGAATACATCTAAACGTTCATTTTCCCAGCCACTAATAAAGTAAGTCTACATTGGAGGCTATCCAAGAGTCACTAGCACCTTCGCTGTGAGAATGGAAGCCAGAGAGTGTTATTATGTCTGGCGGTTAGCAGAGGAGGGATCAATGGACGAGGTATCTGCTATGGGTCCACTTTCCCAGTCATTTATACGACCTTGTCTGCCTTGCATCCTTCACTTGCCACTGGGTGCGACAGGTACTGGGAAGGCAATAGAGAAATACTTTCGTTACGAGTGCACTTATGCGGTCAGATCGATTAAAGACGTCGACGGAGTGAATTGAGCGGGGAGGAATGAATAGGCGCAGAGTCTTGATTATCCCCCAGAGGAACCGAGAGTGGGAGAAAAATAAATTAGACTCACTAGTGAACGGTCAGAGGCCTCCGAGAAATTGGATAACTATTATAGACAAATCACAGAAAACACTCTACGGACGTAGTTATCGCTGTTATAGCTCGATGTTTAATCTGTCAGTGGTGGCAGTTTCATACTTCTCTGCATGTATTAGTCTGGCAATGGGTTGTTTATAAGGTGCATTTTTGTGCAGTATCCACCGAATCAAATACGATTCCCTGACCAGGTCAAAAATCAACTTTCCAATTTCTCGGTCCCACTCTAGCTGTTCAAATCAGTGCCATCTCGCCCTTTGGCGATGCCTCAGCAGAACAGTAACGTTCCCAAGGTATTGACGCAAATTTTATCCGACCAAGGATGCCTAGCCTGCTATAACGTGACATGTGAGATAAGGAAGCAGATACTCTCTTCATCTCTGGTCTGATTTTTATCTCTATCTTTCCCGTGGCAATACCTCCTCTATAATCGTTGATGAGATGTGAGAGCACGTCCATAGCCCCAATCATTTTCTACATGACTGATGCATTACCACATTCCAGGCATCATTGATCTCCCTCCTCTCTACTTTGCGTCGTAGCTGATCTTATATTCCGCATTTGAATATTGAGTGATTTTGCATGACATTTCTCCATCACTCTGCCAGGCAATGCTCGATTATTTTCTTGAGATTTCATCGCTTCTACTTCAATCAATATTTGTGGATAATTACAGGCGCGACCATGGATGTGCTTCCTTCCGAACTGCACGTCAAAATGTTCAAGACAGTCAGCAATCGAGATTTGGGCAGCCTCAGGCTTACTTGCCGTCGATTTCAACATGTCATTGATCGAAATTCCCCTGGCATCTTTTATGAGAATGGAGCTAAAATTACAGTCAGATGTGACAGTCCTTCCTCGGTCACTCGGTTCTTCGGTCATTTCAAGAGAATAGCGAGTGTATGTGTACAGCATGCAGCCAGGGCCATCCCTTTTGGTAATCATCAGAATCGATCGAAAAATACTGCAAGTTATGGTTGTCCTTCGATGACTGTGACTTTGTATAACGATAAGCGTCGCTATCAGATGGAGTTTGTTAATTCAATTTGCACTTTTGCACTAAGAGATATTGCGCAGGAGGACGGTGCTTCATATGACGAAGATTTCAATGCTTTAGTTAATCATATGGATTGGGCGGTGGGACTGCCATTCAATGATTGCATGAATCTGTGCTTACGGACAATTAGCAATTATGAGATTGAGCTTGAGGGATTGGTGGATACCGTACATCTAACCGATACTGAACAAATTATCAAACGCGCAAACAAACTGAAATTAGTTTGTAATTGGCGGAGTGACGCGAAAGAACAGATCGAGGACATCGTTTATTCTAAGAGAGAGTCGCTATTCATTTCGGGTTGGCAAGGCAATATATATGGACTCCAACAGCTTTTCTCGGACAAATTTTATACATGTGAGATCTTTTCAGTATATTTTTTAAATGTGTCAAATTTTAAGCCATCTCTGTCAGCATCTTTGAAATATCTGCAGACAATGCTTCACATTTGTCGTTTACTCCGGAAAATTTGATGTTACTTGTAAGGAATTCCAATTTAAAGAGAATCTTTATTAAACCTGCGAACCTGATCACTACAAAATGCATTCGAGCTGTAGTTGAGGTTTGTATTTGTGCTATATTTCTACTTTGGTTGGCAGTTTGACTTCTTTATGATTATGTTCCATATATCGTATAACTTCAAATATATAGCAGCCTTGAAACATAACTCACAAAGTAATCAAATTGCAAACCATAATTTCCACGTTCCCTATATTTCAATTGTTTTTACTACTTTAGTGTTTTTACTTTAGGAACTACTCGATCAAAAGGAACATCGCGAGATTGGGCTCATCGATCCAGAGTCCTCGGAATTTCAACAAATCGAGGGATTGGTGAAAAATAAGAATGGAAGTTTCGAGTATGTACGAAACAAACGAGTTGTGACTGTGTACATGGAATACCATTGTTCTTTGGGGACAAAACAAGTTCCCTAGTGAGTGATTGTTTCTGTATATTTCTGAACTTGTGTTTCTTTATTATTTATTTATTTTTTTATTCATTTTTTTCATCGAACTAATACTACTTTATATGCAAACATACAGAACTACTACTTTTTATACAAAAACTTTCCTTTATGAATTGCATTACTCTTCTTTTAAATGACATGTTAAAGATGTTTTGCTCCTTTGTATAACTTCTCTTGCCCGCACAGGGAAACATATTCATAGTTAGAAACTGTCGAAGGAGATTTATCTTGACGTCCCTTTATCAGACAGAATCACTCGATCGAGCCGAGCGCGCACGATTGAATGAATGTAAACTATCATTGGAGGATGACTTCAATTCACTGATATCTCTCGCATAATCATGCACTCTTGCTCTAATAACTAACATAATAAGTCCGGCACTCAATGTGTCGAAGGATGTAAATGTTGCGTGGAATGAGACCGATTCAAAGATAGGAGTAGAGTTACACGCTTATTTTCCATACAATTAGTCAGCAATCATTAATCTGGCGGGAATGAGAAAAAAATGAATGGAATGCTTGTCTATCCAGAGAGAATGAGTGAGTGAGATCGATCTACTCACGGCGTTTTTGTAACCGCTTCGTTGCAGGGCATTCGGCTGCTTTTCACGATGATACAGCAAAGAAAGAGGACTGAGTGGGGAATATGATATAAAGACGAACCGAGAATGAATCAAGAGAGGAGTTTGATAATAAAAAGGAGCCGAAGTTGGGTAGATAGAAGTCGGTGAAGAAGACATATGATGACATTTTCTCAAAATCCTGCTCACCGAAACACTGCACAAAATGCAGAGAGCAGAAGTCAGAGCGACAAGATACTTTATTAAATCGTATTTGAATCGGCAAATAAAGTTGTTTAAAAGATTTTATTGGACTTGTGGTTGCACAGTAACGTTGGACGATATCAGAGACATCGGAGTAATTTGCACCGTTTTCCTTGACCAGAGCGATGCCAATGCTTCTCTGAACATTACTTATTCAAAGTCTTCCTAGATCAGGAAAAGGCCACTGTTTCAGCGTTCATCACCAAAGTAGCAACAGGTTAATTAAAGATATAATATACCTAAACGCGCCAATCAGAAGAGCGTACGTGCAGAATTTGACAAGAGTATTGATCAATGCCAATATCAGCAGATAATCCGCGAAGTGACCTTTTATTGTAGTAAAGCCGCCGGGCAGAAATCCTAAACTTAATTTTTTTTAAATCGTTCAGCAAATATGTAACGTAGTATGTCAAATCGGAGTGCGTTCATTCACTGACGGTACGTCGGGGGATATCAGTGAATTGAAGTCTTCTAGCGTGTCGCGTTAGTGCTATTATTGACAGACGTATATTTATAGCAGTCTAATTTCATTCCAAGCCTCTCACTTCGCAGGTATGACCGCTAAGAATGAATTAAGACAGTTAGGAAGTCACCGGCTTTCAATAATTACCCATAGTGTGGGCGGTGCTCCAAATATTGCATTAAACGACAGTGGTTTGATGCATCACACCACTGTCGTTTAGTGCAAGCTTTGGTGCACCGCCCACACTAATTACCAAAATGCGACGAACTATCTTCCTCCTATTCGCGACACCCTTGTAGACGAATAAATGCCAAAAAGTATGTATGTACCTCCCGCTATGAACAAAATAGATTTCGGTATTTCTGCGAACGAGTAGACAACTGCGACAATTAGTAGACTTTTAGACGTTCGTTCCATCTACAAGAACGTTGACTTTTCGCTAACATTATATATTTTTTCCATAAATTCGTCGAATCCCCGCGCAACTGCAAATTTATAAGATTTTTTCAGATATGGAAAATTTGGCATCATTTGGAGTTTGGACCTCTCACGGCAAAATGACAATGCCTTGAATACCCAATAAACGTTCTTATTACAAGGGGAAGTGGCCACTCGAGGTACAGGGTCGTCCTATTCAAGGAAAATCGTCACATTCGGTCAAGTATTACCAAGAAAAATTTCAGATTTTTTCGAAATCTAGAGCGAAGATATCAGAGAAAAAGTAAGCCGCCAATTATCTATGTCAAATAGCGTATTTCAAAATTTTCAATGCTGTTCACAATATCTTAAACATCGATCGAATTTCATATCAATGACTACTCTACTTACGCAGGTACAATTGCTTCCGTATGCATCCCTACTACTTTTGAGCATCGTATCTCCGTTCACACTTTAAAAAAACCTACCAACATATATAATTTTTGAGAAAGGTTCTAACGCTCGCATCTGACTTTTTAGAATTCTGAGATTTATAACGGGATAAATATAAAATATTTCCCTCCGGGTTTTAAAGTGCTTATGTTGGTGAAATATCCGGAGTGGGAATTTTATCCTATATGAGTACATTCAGTTGTACATCGTCACTTCCCAAGAGACGGGGGAACACCTACGGTAAAGTATAGCTGAGATCCTTTTTTTCTCAACTTCATTTTCTACAATAATATGCACCTCTTCACTCTTCACACTGATTTTCTGGCGTCTCTTCGCTGCACGAGATAGATGTACCATAACATGAGTCGTAGTAAGTAACAAAATTCCTGTTGGGAGCAAAGTTCCCAAAACGGCTAAACGGAGCAATATAGAGGCCATTCGGGTATTCGATGATCCTGATGGGGTAGTCAATGTTCTCGGTAAGATCAGAGAGCGACATATTTGCCGAGAAACAAGTATTGATTACCCCTCCGCTTTTGACTTCTTTAGGACACAAACCACGCAGCCAATAGTCAATTGTTTGTAGCTCACAACGATAATTATTCAATTCTTTTCTTGGTTCGAATCGTAAATAATAAGTCGTACTATTGTCTGAAGATATTTTCCATTTCTAGACCGCACTGCACGTATGCATTTAACAGTACCTGCCCTGCGCCTTGTACACGCTTGATTTGATGCTGCAATTTCCGCGATCTGGAAGAAATTATGTTAAATCTTCCTTATAAATACATATACGGTATCCGGAAAAGTTTGGACCCACTTGGTTTTTGGGCCATAACTTTGTTCAAAATGATTGAATTGTCATGAAATTTTTGGGGGCTCCCAACACATACTTCTACTTGTAATATAAATATCTTCGACCGAATGTACTTGGGGGCCATGAGGGCCGAACCTGCATGGGGGTACAAAGTTGCGCCATTTTATCATCAGGCAAGGCACGAGTGCCAAAAAATTAGGGTAGAGAGTACCCACCTAGGAAACCTTAGAACCGCTTAGTACAGAATTTTAGGCCGCATCCTCATTGCAGGAGAAATCCGCAATGGCCCATTTTTTCACTTTTACGACCTCACTGGACACAGAGAGAAAACCGAGTGATTGTAATGGCAGTTAGTGGAAAATAGACTCCAAATTTTTTCCGAATACTGTAACACAAGTAAGTTGTTTCGAAATTATTTTTATGAAATAAACAATACATTTGGTAGCATGTTCAATAAATATGCATTCCTACCTTGCCGATGACGTTAACACCAATAAGTTGGCTTCCGAATCCAGCAGTGAACGCTGCCGCACAAGAAATAGACAGCCACATTAGCTGATTCTTTTCGAACGGACTGTACATACGCTTTATGGAGAAAGACCTTCAAAAACGATAAATTTTTTTTTTATTTCCAAATTCTAATTTTTTGTATTTTATTTATCACGGATCTTCTGAGAAAGCGGAGTGAAATGTACAGGACTCACCACCAACGGTTTTCCACCTGAAAGTGAAATTATTTACCCTTACTAAACTGACCGTACCGATCACAATGGCGTTTTTCGTTTGGCGTGAAAATGCCTCATTCTACAGATATGCCTTCAAGGTACATTGCGTTATATCTCGATTTATAGAGATTTCCTTGACGCACGAATGACGCCAAGTTCTTGCAAGGTAAATAGGAATGATTCCCTGAAAGGGTGAAGTATAGTTTACTATGCAAATTTAACAGTTTAAGAAGCATTAATTTTTCACCTCAAGGTAGGGCGGAACCGGGTAGGAAACTTTGGAACAAAAATCGGATTTTCATTTTCACACTTTGGGACCATGATATCCGTAGGGCCCAAAGTGTAAAAATGAAAATCCGATTTTTGTTCCAGACATGGTAGCGAAAATTAGCCTCAGCCTCGTTTCACCCCCTCCCCCCTGGGGAAGAAGAGAGAGATTTACAATGCACGAGAATTTGCTTGATGGACTGGCAAATTATAGACCAGCGAAAAAATTTCATTTCTATGTTTTGGTTCCACCTGTTTCTGAAAAAAAGACATCCTTCGATTTTTAAAATAAATTTAGGAACGGGATTCCAACATGGCGATTTCAAATCTTCAATAAAATTAGCCGTTATCATTTGGATGTATGGCGTCCATTTGAAAACTTTAGACCCGCATTAAACCATCAAATTTGTATAGTAAACCATCCTTCACTCTTTCATGGAATCATTCCTATTTACCTTGCAAGAACTTGCCGTCATTCGTTCGTCAAGAAAATCTCTCTACATCAAGATATAACGCAATGGGCCCTGAGCGCATAACTGACAAAACGAAGTGCGCCATTGTGATCAGCATGGTCAGTGTAGTTAGGATAAAAAATTATCTTCGAGTGGAAAAACCGTTGCAGGTTGCGTTGATTCCGCTTTTCAGAAGATCTGTGTTATCTTCCAAAAATAATTATTGAATCACCTTAATATTGAAATAATTGACGTGAGCCACAAAGACGAAGAGTGCCACGATTCCATGAAAATATTCCAATTGATGTTCAAAAACAGCGTCAGCGGTGTTTGCCAGAATACAATACAGTAATCGATCTGAATTTTTTATAGCTATAATCTGACTCGAATGAGTTATCATTAGGTTAGAGAATGGAAGATAATTTGCATTTTTATGTCGTCACATTCCCTTGGAGCTGTTGTCTCTCTCATGTGATGGAGTTTCATGAGTCGTCCCCAACAAGAAAGTTGCTTATCTCGTCCAGACCATCAAGAATCACTATACTGTTATCACAGATCTTCTGGTAGAATGAAACAACCTTCCCGACAGCACTTTTCTGAATCCGAGATGAAAATATTTTCCCTAACTATATCCACCACGCTGATTACGATAGCGCCCTTCATTTTCCAAGAAAAGCTGCCGTTCATTTTATATGCCCTCAGGGCGCTTTCACTCTTTTCTCATTTTTGAGCGATTTTCAAAATATGCAAATTTCAGGTAAATTCGAGTTTGAAAATTTGAAATGAATGTCCTGTAATTTTTTTGCATTTTGATCACAAAACTGACAAGATTTTTGGAATCTCCACATCAAGAAGCACCTACAGTATTTTTTTCAGGATGAAAAGTGGTATACTGTAAGCTGCTATACATATGAGCGAAAAACTTAGAAATTTTCGGACGCTGGGTCATTTGCAAGGACGTAAGGCAAATGATGTGCGTTGTGAAAGAAATAGCATGTGAAATGAAGAGAGAGTGAAAGGTCAGGATCATTTGCCTTACGTCCTTGCAAATGACCCAGCGTCCGAAAATTTCTAAGTTTTTCGCTCTTATGTATAGCAGCTTAGAGCATACGCCTTTTGCCCCTCAAAAAATTACTGTAGGTGCTTCTTGATATGGAGATTTCAGAAAGCTGATAAAATTTGAGATCAAAATGGAAAAATTTTACGGGAAAGACATTTCAAAATTTCAAAGTCAGATTTACCTGAAATTTGCATGCATAACAATACCTCAAAATTATGTTGTAGTACCTTTATTACTACCTGCAATGCCTCAAACCTTCAAATCAGAGGGAAAATCGCTCGAAAATGAGAAAAATGTAAAAGTGCCCTGAGGGCATATAAAATGAATGGCCAATTTTTATGCCAAACGGAGGTCGCCATCGTAATCAGCGTGGTCGATATAGTCAGGAAATAAATTTTATTGTCGGATTCAGAAAAGTGCTGTCGGGAGTGCTGATTCACTCTCTCAGAAGATCTGTGTTAAAAGACGAGGAGTCGGTACTGGGACGGAAAGACAAGCACAGTAGTATTGTAGGGTCACCCGAGCTTTCGAACAAAACGAAATTTGAGAAATTCTATGAAATTCCCCCTTCAATTCTCATACAGTCGACTTTCAATACGTTGTTCGATGCATTCAAAGATTCAACCTGAAGGGAAAGTGTCATGTCATCAAGGTTTGTGCAGATTCATGACCACAAAATAGAGATTGCCATTCAGAGTTCTTTGTTTATTTTGACTGATGCTGTGGGGAAAATGACAATATTGACAACTTCCGGAATTTGATATTGGAAGAAGAGAACGAAGATTCACATCAGCACACAACTAATATCATAATGGGTGTATATGGATGTTGTGAATCAGCTATGAACAATCTCTCCTCTCAACGATTCCATTCTCTATCACATCAATCGTCTTCATTCACCTCATCTCATTACTTTCTTCATTCCATTCGTTTTATTGTTTTATAAATAACTAAGCGCGGACAGGAACTTCTTCAGATCACTATTACCTACTATTCATACAAAATGCTCCTTTTTTGCTACAACATTTCGCCTTGGATAATGATGTGGTTTGCGAAAAAATAACATTTATGTCCACCACTTAGATGGAATTATTAATTGCAAGCATTAGAAAAATTCTGCAAAAACGTTTCACTACGAGGCCAACGTCTCCACATCGCACTGATATACAAAATGAACCCCCTTCTCTCGATCTCTCGACTTTGCTCGCTGGGCCACTGTCATTCATGTCTGACTTTTCTTGTTGTGGTAACATGCCAATAGAATGTACAAACATTCCCTCTGTACACGTGCAAGAGTTAAGGATCTCTCGACTTCTCCCTTCATTTCACTTTCAATCTTCCTTCCCAGACGGTCATCTCTACCATAATGGCCTGTTGCAAGAACATCAAAGAGTGATCATGTACATATTCTCCACAATCCTCTTTTCCATTCAGATTTCCTCCTTCAGTCTTCTTTATCCTTGGAACTGAATTCTGTGAGAGATTCTCCTTCTATGGCATGCGAACTCTTCTCATGCTCTATTTCATCACAGAATATGGACTGCAGCTAAAATGAGGGTTACTGTAGTCAGATGGGTCATTCAACGGGGCACTCTCAGCATCGCCACACTGCTCTATCATACATTCACTTGTTTGTCATATTTCATGCCAATTGTTGGATCGATCATGGCAGACTCGTGAGATGTTGTCATTCTTGTGCCTTCTGAATGATTCTTTCAGTTATCTCGGTCGATTCAAGGTCATTCTCTACTTTTCCATCTTCTATGTCTTTGGACATGTTCTTCTCTCAACTGGATCCATTCCTGATCTTAGTCACACATTACGGTAATCGATGACCAATGGAGTACAAACAAGATATCTTGCACTCAGACAAGTACTTGATTACTCGGGTCTCTTAGTCATTGCAATAGGAACTGGAGGAATCAAACCATGTGTGTCTGCATTTGCGGGTGATCAAGTAACTACAGTAAACTACAAAGATGAATTATCGATTGATTGAGTTCGAAAAGACTCAAGTAGACTCTCGTTCTTCATTCTTCTCATTCTTCTATGCTTCAATCAATGCAGGATCTCTTCTTGGAATGGTTGTCTATCATTCTCATTCTTATCCATCAATCAATATCATTCAGACTATTATTCCATTGCTGAAGACTGAAGTCAAATGTTTCGGTAGTCAGTATTGTTATCCGCTTGCCTTCGGTGAGAACACCCTCTAGCTACCGTAATCCTTTCGATCGCTACAGGACTCCCTGGAGTATTGATGCTTGCCGCATTGATCATTTTAGGTTGTGGTTATACAACCTACAAGAAGTTTCCTCCTGGAAAGAAGAATATCATGGGACAGGCAAATATTCTTCTTTTAGACAGTGAACGTTGACATTCAGGTCCTTTCTTGCATTGGAATCGCTGCAAAACGTCGAATCTGTGAAGGAAGGGAAGATAAACCGAAAGATTGGCTTGAATTGGCTGCACCAAATCACGACCACGAGGTGGGATACTGTATTCCTCAATCACTACAGTAATCCTTTGAGATGATCTCATCTGTTCGTACTTTCATCGACGTTTCCATTCTCTTTTGTCCACTTGTTCTCTTCTGGTCATTGTTCGACCAACAGGCAACAAAGGGATTACGGTAGTTCCATTGGTCATTCTTCAGGGATCAACATGGATTCTGCAGGCGAGAAGGATGAATACAAGGATTGGAAGTGTCACAGTGCAACCAGATCAGGCATTCCATCCAGACAATCATTGTCATTATGATGATTCCTTCAGACAGGAGTGGCCAATCCAATTCTCGTTCTCATTCTCGTTCCTCTGGCTGAAGCAGTCCTCTATCCTCTGGCTAAGAAGGTATCTTATCTTCCTTTCTCAATGTCCTTCATTCTCTTTCAGATTGTCACTGTAACTCCTCTTCGTAAGATGGCCCTTGGTGGAATCTTTGCTGCCTTTTCATTTTTCATTGCAGGAATCGTTCAGGTTTTCCTCATTTCATTCTCCTCCTCATTCTTGTCTTTCAGTTGTGGATCGATCCTACAATGGTGAATGTTCCTTCATCAGGAGAAGTGAGAATGTGGACAGTGGGCAATGAAGAGTACAGAAGGGACATTCATGTCAAGAATATGAAAGGAGAAGAGTACACAATTGGTGAGGAGTGTCTATTCATAGAATGAATCTTCTTTCTGCAGATAACACGTCGTTCCTTCTACCAGCAGGAGAATATTTCATCGAGAAAAACAAGGACAAAGTGAGTGAATGGAAGGAGAGAAGAGATCCTCTTTCAGTCTTTTGTCAATTTGACTTCATTTGGAGGAAAAGGAGTGGCTGTTGAGATAACGATGAAGATGGAGAATAACTTGTAGGAAGGAGAACGAGATTGTATTGGACATTCTTCCTATTCAGTAGCAATTTCATCTCTTTTCCTGTTGAAAAGGCAAATGGAGGAAATGATATTCTCTTTGTCATTAATCAATCTCATCCATTATACGGAGGAAATGTCCTTCTAAAGGACTCCAAGTACAGTTGTAACTCTTCTCTTCTCAAACTCTTTTGTTCAGCGGCCTTATTCTTTCCTCGATTCGTCTTGTCAATTCGAATTCTTCTGATTCAACCACTTTCCTTCGAGTTGTTCCTGGTTTCTTCTCTGATGGAATGTTCATCATCGAATATGGAAAGAATTGCACGGAGACTTGTCCTGGAAAGGTAAGGAGGATTACGGTATTCATCGTCTCAGGAAAGTGTTGCAGATGAATTTTACTACAGACATTGGTGCAGTTTACGTGGCGACAATGGAGAAGAATGAGATGATTTTGACGAAGACTGTGAGTGGATTGAACTGATTGAAGGAATGAGAAGAGATTGAGATTGATGAGAACTCTGTTAGTATTCTCTGGATACTCCCTCAATATGTCACTATTACTGTTGGAGAGGTTTGTGATGGAAGGGAATAGAAAGAAGACCACTCTTTAGATTCTTCTTTCTGTGACGGGACTCGAGTTTGCATACACACAGGCTGCGCCCAATATGAAGAGTATCATACAGGTTTGAGAAAGAGACTGAGAGAATACAGTAATCCCTTTAGGCCCTCTTCATGTTGACAATATCATTTAGTTCTGTTGTGGACATGGCCATTTCTGGATCTCATTTCATTCACGATCCAGCCATTGAATTCTTTGTCTATTCTGCTCTTATGGTAATTGTCATGGTTATCTTCATATTTCTTGGTTTATCTCTTCTTATTCAACTAAGATATTGTTTCCTTCAGCCATTCGTTACACGTACAAGGAACTTGCGATGGAATCAACACAGACTCCACAAAGTCCGAATGAGAATGGAGGAATCATGGTGGGATATTCTTCTCGTTCATGCAATTCGTTTCTTTCTTTCAGGACATTCCTGGTCTGGAAGAAGAAACAGTCAACATTGTGGCAGTTGATGAGGAAGAGAGTGAATAAGAGGAAGAGTGGTCACATTTCATTTGTCTCTGCAACTGACGCTCTAATAAAGTGGTTTGAAATGGAATTCTCTCGCTATGACAGAATAACAACGATCATTCGTGTTACGCCTCTGATGTCCGTGAAAGCAATTGGGTGGTGGATTTTATCTGTCCGTTCATTCATAATTGTTAATTGTAATAAGCAGTTCCCGAGGACATTTGTGGATGAGATCTCCCTCAAATGACATTTGGACATCCATCCTTATCAACATCCAGTCATTTGTAAATTGTCCACACCTCCAAGGAGATACTCCAGAAGGAGTGGTCTTACTGTCCATGGAAAGATAATGCACAAAGGTTTGATGGAATCGTATTCTATTTGACTACCATTGTAGAACTATTCGATCCCGCCACGAATGCAGTCTCACCATCTTAATCAAATGCGCGCCAAGACCGGATCCATTCATTACGGTAAGTGACGTCATGTTCCAATTGAACTGTTCAACCTTTTCAGACTCCCTTCCACTTGACTCAACATATTCATCCGATTTCATAGCAAAATATTTTGAATTATAATTTATTTCCCTATGACTAGAATCTCCTATTGCGATAGATCCTTGAGTGACACAGTTTGACTTCCTCTCTTGGCTGGTTTTGGTGTTGATGGTCCTTGTGTCCATCCAATGAATGAAAGAATTCGGAAAGTTGCAGGACACGAATCATCTCGACCATACATTGACTGAAAGAGATGGGGATACGGTAATGGACAATGAGTACGGTACCTTGTATATGGCAGAAGCTGCAATGGCAACATCTCTTCTCAGATGGAGAGGACGTCTAATGGATGCACTTGATTCACCCATCAATTGAAGATCAACCATGAGATGTACCATTGAGGGATACGATACCTGATGGGATACTGTAAGAATGAATGGGAAGAGAGTACCTGAATCTCATCGGAATCGAGTGTCACTAGTTGATATCCAGCTGAAGATAGAAGAGATCCTATATCAGGAGGACGAACAAATGGAGAAACATGAGAAGAGATTCCACCCAATCTCTCCATCTAAATATCATCATTGACACAAAGAACATTCCATATATACGGTATATATACAGTATACCTCAGCCAATTGTAGACTGCATCTCATCTCGAATAGAGTGTCTTCTGCCAACATGGCCCCTATGAGTGGACAATCCTCGTTGAGGAGAGAATGCACGGTCCTGAATGGAATCATTACAGTACTCTTCCATTCTACAGTAATCCCCACTTCATCCATCCTGGCAGATCGTTTATCCAATGGGCGACCATACTTGTGAGCACAAGATCGAATTTCTGCCCCTTCACTTCTTCCATTGTTTCTTCATCTCCGAGGATGCGAGTGAAGCCAATCTACACAGATAATATGCAGTTAGAAGATAATAGCTACAGTAACCCTACAGTACTCCAAGTCCTCACCTCTTGTTCCTCTGGTCGTTCCGCTCTTTCAAGCATTCCCTCACTTCCCTCTAATAGAGTCACATGACCCACTCGCTCCGATTCCAAGTGTCTGAATACGAAGAAAATTATATAGGCGCAGCTACAGTAACCCGTGTGGAAGAGAAGTTGAATGACTGACTTTGAAATCATTCCATGTCCCACTTCCAAGACTTTTTCCGATCGTTTCGTCAAATCTGCCACCTCAAGTATTCTATGAAACACGAAAACTCTTCATTCGTGTACCTTATCTGCCACTCTCCATCCTATTTCTTCCCGTAGATACTCCACCTGATGAAAGGGGAGTTCAACGTGTATACAACATGAATGTATACCTGTGATATGTCTGGATGTCTTGATGACCAATCCCTTTGTCTTTTCTTGATTGATCTATCAAAGACAGTGACAGGATTGGTAGTAGAAGAGAGTGAGAATGATCTCCAAAGGGAGAATGGAAGGGAGGAACGAGTGAGGAGAGATGTCATCTCAATCATCGCTGTACACACAAACATTCAAAGATAATCAATATCAGATAGGCCATCAAGTAAGCGACTTGTTGTTATTCTTACACCACAAATGTCATAACAACGAATATTTATTGTAACCGCGTGTAAACAAATCCCAACAAAAAGCTATGAAAAGGAGAATATCACAGGCAAGTGAGTAAAAGTGGAGTGCCTAACGCACAATACAATTACGGTAATGACCTAAGTATCTGAGAAGGCAACAAGCAAATAAATTACTACCATAATAAACACATAATTTGGTAAAAGTAAGGCGCATTGGACTAAAGCACTACGATGCCACAAAATACACCTGCATGGTCGACTATTACAAACTACAAACAATTACAACAGACTAACTTCCACAGTTATGAGAGCCACCCAATGCTGTTAAACAACCATGAACATTGTTCCTTCTACGGACAATATAATTAACAAATATCAGTATAACTGAATCCTAACAAATAAGAAATGATTACAAAATGTCATGGACTCAATCCCCTATAACAGAGACTACTACTGTACAATACGAAAAGTGATTGAAATGGATTGATTGTGATTGGGACTAGAACAACTTGCTCTTTGTTGGTTTCTCCATTGGACTGCGAGTAATGAGTAGATAGTAGACAATGACTGCATGAGAGAAGTGAAGGAGAAGAGAAGAGAATGAAGTAGAGGGGAATACATTCCATGAGTACTCCACACATAATAGAATCACTGATCTGCAACAGGACAACTCATCCATCATCTTTATTTTAAGATAAATTGGCCACCACCATAAAATGAAACTACGACAAGAAGTGTAAGTGAAACTGACTTCCAAGCGATGTTCAACCATGGAACTTTTCCATCAACGAGTGAAGAATTGCGGAAGAGAAGGAAGGGAAGTTGATGGAAGTACCTACAAGCACAATGATAATGTATCTTCACCCAGTGGACTGCAGATATTGACCAATGAAAAAGAAATTTACCAGGAATAGAACTGGTAGTGGAGAGACCTGGCAAAGGCAATTCCTACCAGATTTGCTGTGAACAATGCATACAGAGACTCTGAAAGAATAAGGATTAGTGTTCAAGTTCTTTCGAAAAGTGTTATCGATTGGGGAAAGGTACAGTACTCACCACTCACTCCAATCCTCGTTCGAATTCCATGTTGAAGATGCTGCAATGAACGAACGAGACCTCCATGACATCTAAAGAGAAGAGGAAATTTGATGAGAACACACAACATCGATCACACCTGAACCACATTCTGAAGGCTAAGTAGACAAGGGCAGACACGTGTAGAATGAGAAGAAGAATGTGCAATCTGAATCAACTACCGTATCCTCTGATGTCAAGGGTGCTGTACCTTCTGTCAAGGAAGACAGTCTCAGGGAGGAATCTCCAATTGACAGTCCACTTAAAGAGGAACAGTCTTCCCAGATCGAATGAACGTTGGATGTAAGCGAATGGATCGACTGCCAGGAAGGGAAGGGCCATCGAAAACTGAAATTATATTTATTATACAATTAAATCAAATGTGGTCAATAACGAGATAGAAATAGTGTAAATGGTACCTGTATGAATGCACATACAGCAAGATGCCAGAATGTTGAGACAATTCCTGTATTTGTGAGAAGAAGGAAGAATAGAGCAGGAGCGAATAGAAGAACATTCATCTTGACTGACACGGCAAGACTGAAAGGGGACTCTCATTCACTCTCTCCCTCTCTTCTCACCTGTACAGTATACATCCCATGAACCATTGTTGAGACACAAACAAATTGGCTGCTCCATAGAAGAGAAGCATTGCAAGAGGATCATTGAAGAGACGAAGCATGAAGATTGAATGGATACGGTAGCCAGTCAAAGAGAGAAAGACAAGGACAAAGGGAGGAATCTGTGAGAAGATATCGATTAATAAAGAGAGGATGGGAGTCTCACCACTCTACTCTTATGGTACAATCGGAATACGAGGGCGAGATTGATGAGATAGAATAGAATGAAGAGATATTGGGCAGTGAGAATGTCACGTCCACGAGAAGTTACAATACGAAGGAATGAGAAGAGAACGAGATGACCTGCTGGGTATCTACAACGAATGATTGGGTACTGTAATGAGTAGAAATGGGGACTAACACGCATGGTCCTGTGTCTCCTTCAATCTTCGTGTAGTTCCTCTCTCCCTTGTCATAAATGGCCACTTGTTGCATGTACGTCGACCAATCGATCTCAGTGTCTACAATACAACATATGGTATAGAAATGAGTGAATTGAAACTAACAAGGAACTTTTGTGACGACCATCACAGATAGAAAGGCCTCTACAATCCATAGTATAACTGCTATTACCTGAATAAAAAGGGTGAAATGAGAAGAGAAATAGTTCTCACTTTGAATGAAGTCTCATGTGGAGTGAAGAATAAAGTCTTCCATGAGACCATGTCTCCCTAACACAGATACATCACACAACCCGAATGAAAATTGCATACCAAATACTTTTATAGAGGCCAAAAACCTCATTATCGTAGATGTTAGATAATACAAAAGATATAGTTCACTACACTTTATTGTTCATAAATGGATTAGAACTTTGTGAACACAACAAAAACCAGTGTTGCAAATGATAACAAAACATCTCTGAATAAGAATGAAATACAAACAAATGGGGAGACATGAATGTGATGGATAGTGTCATCTCCTGTATCGATATCTCTTGAATTGAAACCACAACTGGAATACTCCATTCTGGAACTGACACTTGTATCCAAACTTGTAATTGACCTGAAAGAGTGATCACATAGTCATCCCTTTCAATTGAATGATTCCACTCACCTCCCATTCCCTGTTAACCAATTTGAATGCAATGTCTTCATAAGGAGGTCCTGCATGGAAATGAATCTCCGCGAATTCAGGATCATCACAAGGGAATATCTTGAATGTGGGGGCAACAAGTGGATCAAGGAGATCATTGTAGAAGATCTATAATGGAAATTGTCCCTATGAGAAGAATGAGTGAATGCATACATTGAATTTGTATCCCTGTACAATCTTTGGTGGTGGATTGTCTTGATCATAATGAGTCTGATTGTACTTGTTCCAGTCAAATCCTGTCTGTACTCTGTTCAGATAACGAGGCTTACGAGGACGATACTTGTCTGTCCACAATTCCTTCTGAACACAATATATATCTATGACATAAGGAATGAATGCACTTACACATTCTCCCAATTGTACTTCACTAGTGAATACATTCTCATCCTTATCCATTCCCTTCATTGCAATTGCCTTCAATGCAGCATCAGGATCAGACTGAATATCCTTCTCTTTCCCTCCCTTTCCCTTCCTTCACTTACACTCGAGGATGGTCCTCCAAGTGTGATTCCAGCTACAGTCTTCCTCTTAGACGATCGTTCCTGTGTAAGATTCGCTTCATCTTCATCTTCTTCCAATACATTGATACCTATAAGAATAGATGAGTCAAGAGACTACAGTACTTCTCATACCAGGCATTGCATCATCCACTCTTCCATAAGTGGGTGAGTATGATCCTCTCTTGTACAACTCCAATGATATCCTTTCAGTCTCTTCTTCACCCAAATCACGCCATCTACAAACCAATAGTTAACCTTCTGAATAAACGGATCCTAGAACAATAATGGTGAAGACCATTCAACAAACTGACCTGTTCTCCCTCTCCTGTTCATCGATTTCCTCATTCTCCAGCCATTCAAGTGGAGTATGTCCTTTTCTCGGTCGAGGTACAGGAGGAAGAATGGATGCAGAAGCCTTCTTCTCTTCAACCTTCTTCACTTTCTTCACTTCCTACGAAACAATCAATAAATCACCTTTAGTTATTTATAAATCTCTTGCGACTTGAGGAAAACGCAATATTTAAAAAATCAAAAAAAGCGAAGAACACTCACTACTTCATCCTCTTCCACTTTCATTTCCCTCATTTGCTCTGCACGAATCTTTCTCAATCGATCCTGCATCTTCTGGTCATGCATTTGCTACAATACCATTCATTGTATTCCATTCAACATCAAATTATCATACCCTAATTCTCTTCCTTGCCATGTGAATATTCAATTGATTGAGTAGACTACTCCAATAGGAAACATCAGTGCCCGCCCCTCCACCTTCCATCTACAATACTAATCATTAACAAACTGTTCCAAACACTGTCTCACCTTGCTCTTCATTTGTCGTTCAAGAGTCTCCAATTCACTCAAGCTCTTTCCCTATAAGAATAGTGTTCATCAGAATTGAAATTCATGTGCATACCTTGAATATCTTGCCGACATCTTGATTGACTGCAGTATGTACAGATGAACGATCTCCCTTCGCTGTCCTGAGCGTCATCGTGAATACTCTACATACCGTAATCGGCATACCTGCACTTATTGAGTTCATCCCTGGCAACATCACTGATATCTTTCCACCATTGCGAATATGTAGATCCTGTCACAGCGATATACACCTGTAACCATCAACCACAATTTGTGCTGAAAGAGTTCAATCAGTTGTTGTACATACTATTCTCTTATTTCCCCACTCACTTTGATATCCTCGATAAGATCTTCATAGTCTTCCTCCTTGAGATTCTTAATGTATAATGTTGGTTCTTCAACATCATAGTCATCCTCCTCCTTCCGATCGTCTTCATTGTCACCAAAGTTGATGTATCTAAACATAGAATGATACTGTAAATGTCTAACCAACTCTATCGCACCTCGCAAGAAGATCGATAGGCTTAGCTCGATTCTGTTCAATACGCAGTCTTGATCGTACCTACAAACGATAAGTGGAGAACTGTCTGAGATATTCAATTGTTACCTTTGCCTGTTCCAACTGGAACTGCATATCTTTCCTGGACCATTCAGCATGAGACCTTCTGTCTGTATCTCTCTGGATCAAATCCATATCCTCCCTAAACATTACTATGTACTATCATTTGACAACTTCTTCAAACCTTGCAGCCAATCTGGCCTCTCGATTCCTTTTCAGTTCCTCCATTTCACGCAAATTCCTCCGAATTCTGTCACGATTTCTAAATGGAATCAAATAAAAACCGCAACGCTACCAGGTAAAAAAAGTACGTACTCCCTCTCGACTTCCTTAGTTGAATAGTTTGACTTTCCTTCCTGATCAAGCTTCTTTCCCCACACAAATGTTTTCGTGAGGTTAAGATCATTGAAGGGATTGTTCGTATTTGTATAGTCGATGGAATCAGGAAGAAGAGATGCCGATTCCTTTCGCCGTTGCTCCTGTGAAATACAGAACATAATGTGCAAATTAATATGAATAAAGCCAAAAGACAATATACATACTTTCTCCAACTTCTTGGCAATTCGTCGTTCCCTCTTTGCTTCAGGTGTTTCTTCTTCCTTCAATCTTTGTTTCTCCAACATCTTCTCCTTCTTCTTTTTCTTTCGTTCATCTTTCAAGCGCTTCTTGAAATCATCGCTTCCATCTTGCGAAGATGAACTGGATGATGAACTATCCGATCGCTTCCTCTTTCGTTCCTTCTTCTTTTTATGGTCTCCCATTGTCCAATAAGGCTGAAATAACGTGAACATGTACTATCGAATGATGCGAATAGAATAAAAGCAACATCCAGACTGTTAAAAAGAAATGAAGTTCAATAAAAATTATTTACAAATTTGAAAATTTACGAAAATACCCGCGCCACGCGACTGCAACGCGAGTAGTCCGCGGGGGCGCGACCAGTCCTTTGTGTCAATCGTAATCCTTTCGTTGCATTTCTAATGCGACATGCAAAAATGTCCGATCCATTCCACTATAAAAGTGATCAGAAGAGTGGTGGCCCTCATTCATAACAATGGCTGAGGTGGATACTCCAGAAGAGGCTCTCGTCTATGGTCCCGACGCTCCCGTGGTTGGTCGCTACAATACTCCTTCTCTCGCTTACCGTACTCCAATCAGGTGGAGGAAGACGAAGTTTCGAATGTCCTGGATGTCGAGTACGTCAATGGCATTCCCTGCTACAACACCAATCACAAGATCAAGGGGATGGAGGTGAGGATTACTGTATCAAGGTTACTGCAGGATAGGGTGTGAACGGGAAAAATGATCGATTATAGCTGATTCCAACGAATGACTAGATAATTTCCGGTCATAGTTCATTGTATTTTACATTGCACACGTTGATTGTCTGATGTAGATATCCATTTGCATCACTAGTATCCGGTGTGATAGACAACGTGACACGTCATTAGTTGAGTCTTCTCCTCTTAGACGATGTGTAAGCTCTGGGTAAGTTCTCCTTTTCTATCCCAGCAACTCCTTTATCCTGTCCAATTGAGATCTTCGAGCGTATTGGATGGGATGATCGTGTTGGGGGAACTTATCTCGCAGTTGCTGGAGACAAGGAATTGGTTCTTCGTGTTGATTGGAATGCTAAGGGAATAGTAGCCATGGAGAGTGTTTTCCTCAAGAAGGTCATCTTCATCTTTCACTTTCCTCGTCTCACTCATCCTATTTCAGATTGAACTTCGCAATCTCTGGCCTTTCTTCGCACAGTTGCACTCTGCATGGAACATGGATGGACTCACTTACCTTGCTGTCAGATACCGTAGTCCCCCTCCTCCTTATCGTACCTTTACAGACGTACTTCCGTCCGGGACCGACTCTTCGTGACTGTCTCAACTTCAGTCGAGGTCGTTTCTCCATTGGAACAGCAGCTCGTCTTGGAGGGGACATTCTGAATGTGAGTGTCTGTAGGGGGACTGAATGGATTGAATTGATTGAGTGTCTTCGTCATCTTCATGGATTGGGATACGTTGCCCGTTGTTTGATTCCTGAACTCTTCCATTTGGATGCAGCTTCTCGTCATCTTTTCATGGCTGACATTTCAAACATCAGAATCGACCCCACCACATTCGTCAGTTCACTTCCATTGTTCACTAAACACAGGAAGTTGCAGAATGTTCCTGCCACCACTTGGACTGGAGGATCCCTCTATGCACCCATGTCTGTCCATGACAGCAAGAATGGACTTGCAAGGGGAGATGAACTGCAGGTTGGTCCTGAGTGGAATACCGTAATCATGTAGATGTTGCAGGCTTGGTTCTATCTCTTGATCCATTTCGTCAAGGGAGATCTTCCATGGGACAATGTGCGAGACGAACAGGTATTGGTTGAGCACATACAATGAAAGTTATGATGACATATTAAGGTGGCTGACATCAAGAGGGCTCTTCAGTCAACTCTTCTGGTGGGACTCGATGGAGATACATGGAAGCAGATTGAGGAGAAGGTTTGGTTCCGTCCTCAAGACGGATACGGTAGTTGTCTGCAGGTGAATTCTGCTGTGGGAGTACAGGTTCCAGAAGATGAAGTGTACGTCCAGATTGGAGATCTTTTGAAGAAACTTGCAGAAGAGGTGAGAATGGAGAATGAATGAGAGAAGGAAAGTATTGATTGAGGCTGGAGTAGAGAGTGAAGATGAAAATTATGACTTTGAAAGGGAAGCAAATGAGGAAGAATTGGCTGAGATTCCAAGGTAAAATGACGTGCCGGATCAGGACGCGCCCAATGAGTAATCAGGATCTCCTCATCCATCACTACCCCCCCCCCTCGTTTCTTGTGCGATTATACTGTTTTACTTCTGTTGATGTATTAGTTCTTGTCACATCCCCCACAATCTCTGTACAATAAATGTTTTTCGTTTGAAGAATCGTTGTTGATGAATCAATTACGAAGATACGGTAGTAATCACTGCAAGAGCAAAAAAGAAATAGTAGCATCTGTCATTTAGAACGGAATAGCAAGGTCAAAAATTTTGAACGTACTCATTTATTTGCCTTGAATCTTTTTTTGACAAAATTTACCCTTATTTAACTGCTTTAATACTGTGTTGTTATGCACTACGATGTCACGTTAACTAAGCTTCTTTTCCAACTGTTTTGAATCATAGCAAATCCAGCCACTTCCTATTGAAATAACCATGATCATCTTTGAAAGCTGTTCTTCATCTTCCTATTTACTTTCAGCAGACATGAAGGTTAAAATGTTATCTCGGAATCCTGATGATTACTTGCGAGAGACGAAGAATGACATCCACAAAAGTCAGTTCCCTAAAACGAATTCATTTTGACTCACGAGTTTTTCAGTGGTTCGCAATCATAATCTGCCAATGGACCCATTTCGTGGACAGATTGAGTACAAGAGAGCCGTCAACGCTACCAAACTGGAGAGAGTATGTCTATTTTATCTGGACAATTTGTAAATAATTGTCGTTTGAGGTATTTGCGAAGCCATTCCTTGCATCACTTGATGGTCACACAGAAGGAGTGGCTGCATTGGGGAAACATCCATTGAGAGATGCACTCATTCTATCGGCTGGAAGGGATGGAGTGGTATTCACTTGCTTTCTCCTGACTATATTAGTTCTTCTATTCAGGTTAAAATTTGGGATCTACCCACAAAACAGTGTCTTTCCACCATTCAAGCACACGAAGGACCACTACATGGTACATTTCACTATCATCGGTTACTGTAATATGAGGATTAGCTCTATCGATCGATTCTGTGGAGGGTACTTCATTTGTCACTGTGGGCAACGACTGTCAATTGAAGACGTGGAGACTTCCCCATCCAGTGGGAGGAAAGAAGATGAATATCCCTCTCAACACAATTACTCTTGATGGTTCGTTTATCATTTCAGTCTTGATAATTCATATTGTCATCATTGTAGGTGTTGCACATGGAGTGTCTCATTTGGCTGCTTCTCTTGATTTCGTCACTTGTGGAGATGATGTCAGTGTATGGAAACCGAACAGGTGCGCCCTTTTTAAATAATAAACATGAATGACTCTCTTTCCACTATAAAAGATGTTCTCCTTCAGAGATACTCCTGTCCGCACATACAAACTGGGCGTCAACACTGTACACTGCATCAAGGTTACTGTCTTTGCTTTCTTACATCTTGTATTCATAATTGATTCTCCATTACTCTATTGTCATGTTCTGTTTCCAGGGTAATCCCATCGAAGACAATTTGATAGTTGGAGCAACGATGGATAGATGCATTTGGCTACTCGATACACGATCACAGGCTCCTATCAAGAAGGTACTCATACCATTTCTCATCATTTTTAAAATTATTTTATCATACATTATACATATTGATTAAGGTAACAATGAAGCTTCGTCCTAATGCCATTGCATGGAATCCGATGCTCATCAATGAATTTGCCGTTGCCAATGATGATTACAAGTGAGTGTTACAGTATCCTTTTCGTATACAGTAATCATCCTTTTCAGTCTGTACACATTCGATCTTCGTAAGTTGTCCAATCCTAAGAATGTGCACATGGGACACACAAATGCAGTGATGGATGTGGATTTCTCCCCAACAGGCAACCATTCCATTCATTATCACTTTCATTCACTCACACAATCACTTTGTTACCGTCTTGTTCGGAGTCCTCGTAGTCTTGGATGGAATGGATAACAGAATTGTGTTTACATAGACCGATGGATGCCTTTCAGGAAGGGAATTCGTGTCTGGTTCGTATGATCGTACAGTGCGAATCTTCCCCAACGACAAAGGACACTCAAGGTTTCATTTCATATTCTGAAAGATTCTGTGAAAATATTTGTATACTATGTATTTTCATCATTGAATTACATTCCTATACAATTAGTGTGAGAAATATATCAATTGTAGAGGGAATGAATGAGTTATTTTTTCATACATTGTAATGGCTGTGATTACAGGGAAGTATACCACACAAAGAGAATGCATCAAGTATTGTCTGTCCTCTACTCAATGGATGCAAAACTCGTATTGAGTGGAAGTGAAGAAATGAATGTCAGAGTGTGGAAGGCAAATGCTGCTGAGAAGTTAGGACCGGTCAGTGCTTCTATTTCATTCTCTTGTGCCGTATCCCTTTCCTTCTCTTGTATCTTATCCCTTCTCTTCATTTATACCGTATCTCTTTCCTTCTCTTGTATCGTATCCCTTCTCTTCACTTATACCGTATCCCTTCTCCTGTACCGTATCCCTCCTCTTCACTTATACCGAACATTCAGCTAAACATAAGTCCTTTCCTTTCACTTGTTTTCCCTTCTATTCACTTATACAACATTCAGCTAAATCCTTTCCTTTCACTTGTACCGCATCCCTACTCTTCCCTTATACAGTATATCTTGAGTTGGCTCCTCGTGAACGAGCAGCCTTGGAGTACTCGGCCAAACTGCGAGAGGCATACAAGGAACATCCTCAGATCAAGAGAATTGCTCGTCATCGGTGAGTATCGTTAACTGATGGATACTGTAATGAAGGATTGTGTTCAGTCATGTACCGAAGTCTGTAATGTCTGCTGCAAAGGAACACAGAATCATAAAGGAGAGTGAGAAGAGGAAAGAGAGTAGAAGGAGACAACATTCAGCTAAAGGAGAGGTCAGACAACACTACAATACATTATTCAGGACAATTATTTGTTTGAGTGACTTTGATGAAGTTGGAAGAGTGTGGATTAAGAAACAGTTCCATGTAGAGAGAGAGAGAGAGAGTGAGAAAGAGAGAAAAGAGGGCGGAGGGAATAGAGTCCTGAAGAGAGGAAAAGAGTTCTCTTTCCAGGTACCTCATGTACCAGAACGGAAGAAGCACATGGTTGAGAATGAAGAGATGTGAACTCCCATCATCCACTCATCATTCCTCACATCTTTGTTTTGTTCGTTATATGCCGGTATTTCTAATTCTGTTACTTGTACTTACAAGTTATGAGATGGACTATAGAGACTTGACCTTTCACAGTAGACGTTGGTTGTTGTTGATTGTTATTGTTGTAATGTGTACCTTGGTAATGGAAATGAATTCTCATTCGTTGTAGTCAATACTTGCAGTTTGTAATCGGAAATGAAGTGAATTACACGGAATGGAAGGATTGAAGAGAAGTCTCCGATTGAAAAAGACTCTATTCACTATACCTACATCTCATTGCCATCCATAATATCTTCTCACCTCCCCCATCCACTAAGAGGTGAAGACTCCATTAGAAATCACCACATTCACATTAATCATCCAACCTGAGTCTTCTTTCTCTTTCCCTCTTCTATCGTCATTGATAGTCTTTCTCTTGTTATGCTAGAATGAGTCCCCTCTGGCTCATTGAATGAATAGTCTCGTGGACACATTGCCCTTCCTCTTGACTGAAGGAATGTCCTCTTCTCTTCTATTCAATATCTCTCTTCCTCTAATCCATTCTCATCACTCACATTCATATCTTCTCTGATAAGCCTCTTCCTTCTAGAGGGAATCCTTCCATTCCATCAGCCACTCATAACATGGACTCTCTCCCATTCCATCCCTTTCCTATCTCATCTTATGTATTTTATCTCGTGATACACCATTCCTGATAACACTGCACTGTAATTTCAGTTCTCACAAATGGGCAACTACACGATGGATCCTGCAGAAGACGCGCATTGTTACGAGGTGAGGAAAGACTCGTCCTGGATGTCTTCAATCAGGACATTCTCATCATTGTTGCAGGTTGACAGTGGAGGAGACGACGATATTTGGTCATCGATGAACTTCACAGAATTGGATCTTTCCTTCTACAATGATCCTGCATTCAATTCTTCGTGGTGCAATTGTTCCCGTGAACTCGACCCCCATCATCCAGTTCGTATCATTCAACACTTCAATCTCTCGTTCTTACACTTCCCATTACTCCTTCTAATCCTCAATTAATATATATCTTGTCTATCCCGTTGACCTTCTCCTTTTCCTCTGTCACTCACATACATTCCATTCGTGGAATGGCTCTTCTCTGGTCGGAAATGCCTATTAGAGTACTCCTTCCCTCGACCTGTCAGGACAAGGGAAGGAAGACTTGCAATGCAACATTCTTGTACCTTGAGTACATTACAAGGGGATATCAATTGAGGCATGTTATGGAGTGTGCGAAGTTCCATTCGAGTTCCATGCAGAACTACTGGCAGAGATCGCCCTGACTGCTCTTCTCTATCTGATAGTCTTTCTTGTAGGAACAGTTGGTAATGCTCTGGTGGGACATACATCCATCCATGCAGACATTCATTCTCATTCAGGTCATATTCGTGGTGAATCGTTTCAAGAGAATGCGTAATGTTACAAATGTCTTTCTGGCATCATTGAGTACAGCTGATCTCTGTCTCATATGGTTTTGTGTTCCTATTATGGTAAGTCAATCGATCGCTTCATTGAATCGAATAGAGTCCATTTTCAGTTCGTCAAATACATGTCCCATACATGGTTCATGGGTCGATTTGCATGTTATTCCGTCCATTATATCCAGGTCTGAAGCAAATCCGATAATCTTTTGACTTATACAATTTTGCTGCTTTCAGCAATTCACTTGCTTCTGCTCGGTGCTCACCATGACCATGATATCCATTGAAAGGTCAGCTTATCTTTTCATCTATTGCCAGTCAAATGTTCATCTCCTCCCAAATCGACGTTTCCTCAGATTAGCCAGTGCCTTGACATTTTCGCATGAAATCCATCTTTTGGTCATCTTCTTTTGGTCGCCTTCTTTGGCAATTGAAGACTCTTAGTCCTTCCTTTCCTCCATAGACAGGATTTGCTTCCCTCATTCACTTCTTATCCACGACCTCTGAGTGCCGTCTAATGAAATCACTCGTGGATTGGTGGAAGGAGTCAAGAGTGACACCCTGGGGAGACCTTTAGTCGATAGGAAAGGAGAGGGGATAAGTGTTCATAAGAGCACTCAAGGGATGACAGTACTTCGTTCCTTTCAGGTACATGGCCATAGCCTATCCCATGAAGAACATGTGGTTATCATCTATTGGAAGGGCAAAGAAGGTTCCATTCCACCACAATCCACTCTGTGTATGTGACTGTACAGGTGATCCTGCTGGTGTGGCTGGCCTCAGCAGTCCTGGCTATTCCCTCTGCCATTCGTATTGACTATGAGTCTGCAGTTAACGGAATGGTTCGAACCCATTGGTGTCATAGGAGGTCTGCCTCTATCTGATGACAGTTCCCGATTGCGTCATTGCAGATTTCCAACAAGTTACTTTGGCCTCTCAAAGACGACGCTCAACAGGACTTACGCAGTATATCAAGTGAGTTTCATTTCACTTTTAACATGTGCTAATCCAATGCTTATTAATGAGTGAATCTTATTTAGTTACTTATGCTGATTGTGCTTCCTGTTGCAACGATGACCATCTGTTACACGAGAGTCTCACTCATCGTTTACAACTCGAACAAAGACACAAAGCTCTTATCTGCAGCTATGTTCGTATCTTGTTCTTCTGTTGTTTGAAGTGTTATCCCATTCAGGGTGGCCTTCTCAAAGGCAGCAACGGACACGGTCACATTCACTTCTTACTCATCAATTCCAATTGTTGCGTGCAGGTAAGTTCATTCTTATCCTATCTACTAGTTCTCGCGTTACGAAATTCGTTGCAGGAGTTACAAGACCGCAAATGCGACCATCTCCTCTCTGACTAACAAGAAAAGTAGCAGAGTCACGGAGAGTAACAAGAAACAGGTCCGGTGACATATTCCTGGTAATTTTTACTTTCCCTACTCTCAGATCGTGCAAATGTTGATATCCATCGTGGTAATGTACACGATTTGTTGGCTGCCAACCATAGGTTCGTCATTTCCGACTCCTTCGATTACTTTAGTAAAGATATAATGTGTTTCCATTTCAGTAGACGAACTGTTGACATCGTTTGGCTACATCTGCCGAACGTCTAATACCTCAGCTCTCAAGCACATGAGGATGGGATTCAATGCTCTGGTACGTGAACATTCTTCGTTTACTTGTGCTAGATTTGTAAACAATACATTGCCATGTTCATCTACAACTTCCAAGGAAGTTAAATATTCCGCCTTTAGACGTACTGTCAGTCTTGTTTGAACCCTGTGTGCTACGCCTTCATCTCGCAAAACTTCCGTGCTACCTTCAAAAGTGCATATTCACGGATGAAGTTGCGAATACAGGTATCAGATGACTCAATCAATCCCTCTTCAACCTCAATTGAAGGGAGGAGACGATCTTCGTTCACGAATGGGCAGTTGTTCATCTGCGTCCATGTTATCAACCAGGTAACGAATCTATCAGACTATCCTCACTCAATGTCCTTTGACAGGAATCATCATCGTATTGGAGGATCATTCAACACTCTGACAGTTCCTGGTAGATCACTCATCACTCCCAATATGAGTAGAGATGTGTCTCAACTCAGGTGAGGCCACTCCCATTCATTCCATTCCCTCTCGCATTCAGTCTTTGTCGACCTCGTACACCAACCACAATGATAACAACAGATGGTATGACATGTATTCGTCCTCGTAGTCCGACTGAAGTGAGTCGAGACTCTGGAAGACCAAGATCTCCCACTGATCTTTCACAGGTATGAGGAAGGAAGACTCCCATTTGCCTTTTCCTCATTCTATTCATAGCCTTATATTTTCATCTCTCACGTCAGGTTTCCCGACCAGGCAGACCGGGATCATTAATCCGACCACGCTCCCCCACTAATGCATCACAAATATCTATCAACGTCGTTTCACCAAGGTGGGTAATAGATAGAATGACAGACCATACAGTATTTCTGGACATACAGTACTCACCTTGATTCAGGCCACGTTCTCCCACCACTCAGTCTCATCAATCCGGCAATTCAGTCCGTTCTCTCCCAGAGAGACAAACATTGCTCACAGTCAACGATGCTTTTAGACCAAAGACGCCTGATTTTGTCTAGGTAAACATTCAATTACCGTATCTTTGGTGGGTGCTCAATATGCCCATTCATCTCAAACTATTCAGTACTTGGTACTCCTGATCTCATTCATCCTCACACAAATGCATATCAAACCATCTAATAAAACTTCTGTATTCCAATAATCTGAATGAATCTACAACCGAGATTGAAATGAACCAGATTACACTACACGTAATACATTTAGTAAATGAACCGTAGCTGTTATTATCATGAGATCTTCATCTAAATCAAACCCGAATCTGACGGAAATCAACGAGATCGTCACTTCCTCCAATTGTTCCCACAGCTGCAGTCCTTTGAGAGTAGAATCTACCCTGACGTGCCTGAGGGACATAATGACTCCTCTCAGAGTAAGAGTGAATACCTTTGTGAACTTCTTGACCCTCTTTCCAGATGTTGACCGTACGAGTGAACCCACTGATACTTGACTAGCTTCTTCCCACTGTGAAGGAGGACGAACCATCGAATCAGAGAATGCAACCAATTGTTCCTTAGATAAGCAACATAAGGGAATAAGTGTATACTCTCAATCATACCTGTGTCTTTGGATCGAGTTTCACTTCGTGAATATTGTCATCGGCCTCTTCGTCTCCCTTCACATCATCATTTTCATCATTCTTGCTGATCGAGTGAGAAGAACAAAGAAGAGAAGCCAAGTGATCCTGATAATTACCATCATCTATCACGTCTCTTTCTATTTTTTCGTGATTTTTCATGGGCATTTGAATGTGCCCCCACTTTCATACGCGTTCAAAATATGGGCCCATTTTTTGCACAGATTGTGAAATCCGTATCAAAAGTCACTTCCAAATTTTGAAAGAGCACAAAAGATGGGGCCACATTTAAAGGTACACTCCGGGGCGCCGAGTATTGCAAACTGATATTAGACACGGTAGCTCCTTTAATTGAGCTTTACTCTAATTTGTGCATCAAAATGGACAAATGGAGAATGCAGTGTACATTCTGAGCTAGAACCTCACATCGCTATGAAGCTACAATATCAATTTTTCGTCCCATTCGCGAATTGGCACATTCGAATTCTACCGTGTCTAACGTCAGTTTGCGATAGAAATCGGCGCCCCGGACTGTACCTTTAAGGCCGCAAGCGAAAAGTCGAAGATATAAATAAGGCGTGTTAAAATACTGTAATCAAATGCTTATTATTGGGTAAGCGGGCCAAAAATGCCTGCACCAATGACGCCCCCTGGTAGTTGCGTCAGATAGCAGGCATAAGGATATTTCACACACTACTATATGCAGTGTGTGAAACATTTTACATTTCTGGATCACGAAATATGCACACATACACTTCCGCACAAGACACTACCGCACAACTCATAACTCCTTCGTTTTCATTTTCATGAAATACTGCCAACATGATAGTTGCTGATCTTGACGAGAAGAGCAACTTTGTTGCTTAGTGCGAAACGTTAAAATGAAAACTAACCGAGTTATTTCAAAACGGCACTTCGTGTCATCGGAACACTTTAATCCAATAATATGTACTCACAATGTCCTGTGTATTGATCTTCCTTAACGCTTCTCTATTAGTGTCAGCAAACGATTCTGGTTCCTCTTCTACTAAACGATCATAACGTAGATGAGCGACAAAAGTACCGTACCTGTATTTTTTCCTTTAGTAGATTGAACTGATTTGTCAGATAAGCGAGAAGAGGGACGAGAAGAGATTCCACTGATCAGTCTGAATGCGACTACTTATTACAAATATTTTCCATTATCTTTCATCCCGCACAACAGTATGAGAAATCACTATCCAAAGCCATCTCTTACCTTGCTGCACTTCTTCCACCATTTCCCTCCTCTTCCACCTTCCTTCTCTTGGGTGGATTCTCTCCCATTACCGTAATCTCATCATCATCTTCAATGACAGCCATTCCATCTCCCCATTCCATTGGTTCATCTTCATCAAGAGTTCTGTAGAAGAGTCATGATATATGGTTCTCCAATGATTCCTCACATCTCCTCCACTACCTTCTCCTCACTCCGTGTGGAACAAATACTGCAATAGGACGAGCAACAATAAACATGGAGGCACTATCGACTGTGTGTTCTAGGGTGTCGCATGCGAGTCGTTTAGTGCATTCGTCATGTCTCTACTCTTCGAGGTGCGGTTGTCTCTGAATTTCATAGACAACCACACCGCTGAGAGT
>JACMIF010000391.1:17663-41663 GCA_014805445.1 Diplogasteroides magnus | reverse complement strand
AGGAGTTTTACTCGAGAAGTTCCAAAAAAAATTTCACCGAGATTCGATAACTTTGAACAAAGTTATGGCCAAAAAACAAAGTGAGCGAATACTTATTCACAGTAGTGTATATAATGCCGCAGCAAGAGTCTCTAATGTGTATATAATTGAATATAAAATTTTTAACTAAAAATTAACGCGTTTATTAAAATTTTTGTGCTACAGTTTACTGAAGTTGAGAAAGTAAATCGGAGAATAGGCACAATTATTTAGATTAGTATGTGTTACGACTCCCATGAGAATTCTACGACAAAGTATTCTACGTATTTCTTATAAATTTCTTAGCTTGTTTACGACGTGATTACTCTTCCCTTCTCTTCCCTATTTCTCGCGAAATGTAATACTACTTACTGAAATGCAAAGATACAACGGTTGAATCTCGCCAGTTGGAATGCATGATCAATCATTTTCAATGTCGGAATTTCGACTACACTTTGGCACCTCGGGATGTGGAGCCCTCGCATTCCCGTTTTTTTTTTAAACAATTTCGTTCATGAATGATTTTTTCAGAAGAAGTGGTAAACGGAAGCTGTTCGATCCTTCGTTCATGGTGAAGCTCAAAAATTTATATAAAGCTAAAATATAATGTTTAGGGAAGATGTACCCTGAATTTGCAGCAATTGGGATATGAAGAATATTGTCGTTCCTATGTGGCAGACGTGAAGGTAGAACAACACCTGGTTTCCTGTTTCTAGTAAAATACATTTTTTCTTCAGATTGCGAACTTTTCCTTCCAATTCATTGCCATCAGAAAGCGCGGACCCACCTTGTTGTACGTGCTTATTCCTTTTCACTTATTTTTTAGCTAGACAACTATACCGTATGCAGTTAGCTATTGATTGATTGTGTCGTAACGGTGAAATATTTAGACGGGCCGAAAACGTTGTATTCATTTATTATATTCTTATTTGATGTTTATTCCAGCATCGTTGCCCGAGAAGACAGTACAGCGTATGTTCGTCTTGAAATTTCGCTGAAGGTGTACGACAACAATGAAAATCGCTCAGCATGCATTAAGGTAAGTATTCAAGTGATCGCAATGCATAAGTTTACGAGTTGCCGTCAACTTTACCTTCATCTATAATACTTACTATCACATTATCATATCAATTGTTGCAGTGGAGAACGCGGCAGTTCGTTTGGATGCAAGGTGAACACAGAATTTAACTTTCACGGCGATTGAATCAAAGTGATAATCTGATACCTAGCATAACGACGATTTGGTTCCTACTAGTATAGTAATGAGCAACTCAGGACCTATATATTAACTAAGATTGATAACGTCACGGTGGCACGCGCTTTATCACAATAATTGAGATCTTTGTTATATGTCCTATGAGTTCAGGTGAAAATACGTGTAATCCGTATGAGCACGGCGGGGGAATGCTGAATGCCAACGGTAGATGTCGCGTCAAGTTCGCCATGTTGGAGTACTTCACGGCAAAGGAGAAGTGCGCACTGATTTCACAGATCAAAATACTCGACCTATGTAATATTTTCTTCTTCCGACACTTATCGGAACAAGAAAATAATGAGTGCTGTAGCGGATAAAATCGCTCACACGCGTAAAAACTGCAACGCTTCTTTTTGAACAGGCATATTGGAACGGTCGGGAGCCATAAAAATTATGAATGCGCAGCAATATGTAGATACTCTGTTTTTCTTCATTTCGACATGTTGATCACATTTACCCTTTCAGTCCATTCGCTACACCTGATGCTGTACTCTATTGCGATTTACCGCGTCCCGCTATGAGGGTATGATTTCAAGAAAATACGATTGATAGAAAAAGTTGAGATTGATTCGTTATCTGTGACCTCTAAAGTGCACTTGCATCATTGAGTTCGAATTTCATTCGGTATCTAAATTGAAAAATGAGAGTCAACGCCACAAAAATATACCTTAATGTTGTTACAAGACGCTCATGTTTTCTATGGAACGAAAATTCAACAGTTGTCTGTAGTACGCTCATTCCGATCTGCAGTCTATAAGACTCGAGAGAAAATATGCTACTTATGCACGGAAGTGCTTTCGTCCCAAAAAGTGATCCATACCCGAGATCAAGATCTATTGCCACAACTATAGTTCATTTCTTTGATATCATACGTGTGACTTTTTAAAGATTCCCGTCTGCCGCGCTCTGGTCGCTCCATACTCGGCATACTTTCATCAATTGTTTCGCCCAACGTCGCCAGCGGAGCAGAGGAAGTACATTGTGGTAAGCGACGACCAAGTATCCTAACTTAATACCCACCTCTTAATAACTTAATAGTTTTCGGAATCACTTTTTATTGTGAATATTGTAGTGTTTTCGAAGCGAGAAGTGCAATATATATACATACTTTTCACTATGAAAATGCCAATTTTGAGAACGCCCCTTTGCGCATATCGGGTGACAAACTGAAGCATTTTCTCGACTTCATCGACCCAAATCTTGGAAACACCAAGGTAAAATGCGCATGGAGAACCTGAAAGCCGTTGATAAACGGTTTGTGATGTTTCATCCTTCTTTTCATTAAATATAAAGTATATAGGCAGCAGAAATTTGCAACTAGATCAAAAGTTCCGCTAAACAGCGAACTGCGTTCTAAACGTTAAAAATACATATGTATTTGAAAAAGATGATCTAAATTCAGTATGATTGAACATCTAATAACTTTGCTTTTAGCCCAAGACCGACTGAATTCAAATCGAGGCCGGTTGACGACGGAACGACAAATGTGGCTAGAACAATCAGAGATGAATCTTTTGAAAAGGAAAAAAATGAATTTCAGGTGGCCTGCACCTTTCGGCTCCGGAATTCCAGCAGTGTGAAAAAGCTGAAGGTGCTAAAGACTATAACGAGTGTGTTGAAATAAAAAGAAATTTATTGTGCATGAAGATCGCGTGCACTCGTGAATCCACTGCGCGCCGCCGACAGCAATGATGTCTATTGCAATGCAATTTAGATTCGTGATCGAGAATTCCGAGTGAAGTTGCAGAGGACAATCGATGAAGTGGACGAATTGCAATTGTGCGTTCAAATGACCATACGTATCTACTTATTTATCACGCGTTCTTGGACACAATGGATTACAAGTTGTATTGGAGGTGTTAAAAAAGAGTACGAGCGGACATTACCAAACATGAAGTCATTTTGTATGATTCCGTCCTATAAAATACAATAAAGTTATGAAATATCGAAATTGGGGGTTTTCGGTATTTTTTCCTATTTTTCTAGTGAGTGAACGAGATGTGATGGGAAACTGCTAAAGAAGCTGTCACTAGCACCACTTTTGAGATATATTTAGGGACCAAATTATGTCTGAACAAATCTAAACAACTGAGTCCTATAATGATGATATCCCAAAATTGCGTTTTAAGATCCATTGAACGAGACGACATCAGGGAGGAATGGATATTTGATGTGGCCATGACGATGGATGTTTCTGACACGGAAGTCGGAGTACGTTGCGTTTAGCACGATGCAAATCAAAATGTCATTTTAGCACTTATTCGACGAGATCCTTCTTGATACTGGAACGGCGAATGAACGCCTGGTAAACTTCGACCGCGGTGACAGGCGCTTAGAGGATAAGATGTACATTCACATCGAATTGTCGTTGTTCATGCCACTTGGAGAGTGCTTACGGTATGTCGCCGACCGCAACGCGTTAGAAGACGCGTTGCGGTTGCGTTCTCGAATCATGAGATATAATTTACATGTATTTCAGTCCCGCAACCGACGCAGTGCTCATTTGTGGTGAAAAGGTTGGATCACATAGAAATAAAATTGGGAATCCAAGTCATTTCAAGGAATTTCCCGTCAACAAAAACTACGCCTCTCACTTCTCCAAATATCTACATGAGTTGTTCTCAAATGATCATGAAAATTCGCAGAAGTTCAACATTGAGGTATTAAAGAAGCCGTCCACAGAGCCTATGAGGCGCTTCCCGACACTGATATCAATACCCTTTTCCAAATGAGAGAGCGTGGGGTTTGCATAGATGCAGAGAAAATACTATATTGATCTCCCGTTGGGAAGCGCTTCACAGATTTCCTGACCTTCTTCTTTAAGAGAAAAAACTCTATTCAAAAATTAATATTAATCCTCGTCGAGGACCCATCCACCAGGGGCGGAAATTTCGCCTATTTCGATATGAACTGATTCCAACATCAATCATTGCGTGCACTGATTAGTTTGTTTCAAAATATTGATCCGCAACAGCAATCCATAAACACACGCCTGTATAATATTGACCGCTTGCCTCTGCTAGAAGCCAAGCGAGCGATCAAGTAGATGCCAAGCAAGCAAGTTAGCCAAGTAGAAATCCTTGTTTAGGTAACGCTAGTACATATCCACCAACTTTCATGGACCTATCTACATTTCGAATTTACTTGATCGCCCCTCATCGAGCCTCGGAAATTAATGCGTTCGGAGACCAGATTATACTTGCTGCTCATGTATAATATATGGCAAAACACGTTCGAAAACGTACAAACTATTACATAGGTATGTATGTACATGAGGAACTACTGAATTTCCTTTAAGGCGGGCAACTGGATGGAAGAATTTATCCTCTACACAAATACATTGACGTTCGGAGACAACATTGTACTTGCTGCTCGTGCAGTAGCCACTTCGAGCATCCTTCTCGGACCTCAGGTCGGTTGATCTTATACATTGTCGATTAAGAGAGAAAAACGGAAAATTGTTAGATTCACATTTATTATTGCAATGTAACTAATTATAGAAAGAAGAAGTTTCTCAATTTTGTAATGATTTGTTCATCAAACCGACTATTTATTATTGTGTTCAACTTTCCTTAAATACCAACTATTAATTATGGAGGCACACCATTCTTTTCAGGCAGTAAATTATGCCTTCGTGGACATCTTGATGGGAGAGATGACGTGTCCAATGAGCTCGGATAAGAGACAGTTGTGCACTGTCCTCCTGACGAAATCTCTTGAGATTAACATACCGTCCCTCGCACATGTAAGCACTTAATTCAATGCAATCGAGAGACAATAGAATCGCTCTTGTGAAGAATCTATGAATAATCACGGAAGCGCATCTTCACTACTATGGTCCTAATGTCGATCGTGCACCTGTCTAATACGCTCCTTCCTTACTGAGTGATCTTTTGAAAACATTCGTGAACTCCGAGCTCGCCCGCAAAATCCCCAGGCTCTGTATATCCAATAATAATTGTCTTGAAGGCCGCGATCGACTTCATACTCGAGGACTTCGAGAAAAACAAGGATTTGTTCGAGAAGTTGAATGATACAATGAAGAGAATGTGCGAAGAACGGTTAGTTTTTGGAAAACAATATATCTGAAGAGGAATCAGATAAATCACGAAATATCTATGGTGCTTGAAAAATATTCATTATATACTATCTATGCACTTATAGTCAGCAAATCAGAATTTATAGGTGGCAAATAACTCACGAATTCTTCTGACAATCTTCAGAATCAAAATTTTCAGCAAAGCCGAATTGGAAGACAGGAAGAAAAATGAGGAGAGAGAAGAGGCTGAAATGAAGGAGTGGAAGAAGAAGAAAGAAGAAGAGGAGGGGAAGAGGAGACTGAAGAGGAAACAGCGAAAAGAGAACAGAAAGGAGAAGAAGGAAAAGGAAAGAGAGAAGAAGAGAATGAGAAAGGAGAAGAAGGGAAATGTGTAGAGTCCCACATACAAAAGCAATTTCTTGAGATGGAAATCTGTTTGGAAAATAGGATTTGACCTAAAATTATAGATACTCGAGAAATCGCTAGATGATCCAAATTGCTGAAAATACTCGTGGCCTATGCACGACGATAAAATTGTCATTGATCAATCGATATCGCAGTTCACCTCACATGTGAAAGTGTATGAGTTAAAATGCGTTCCGAGTAAGGCCGGTGAAAAACCCAAAAATTTTGGAATAGGTCATCGTGATATTTGTTGTGACATAAAAGAGAAGAACAGAGTTAGAAAACAGAAGAAAATGACTTAACAGGATGTTATCACAGTTTACCAATAACCGTAGAAAACACTATCAACACAAGTAATGATCACATTTACTACAGTAACATAAAGAATCATTTTCCTATTGAAACTCGATGAGTACAACAGCGATATCCATAACATTCGAGCCTGACAGTCCAGGTCTCAGATGGCACTCTCCACCTGAAATCAATCGATAATTTCTTGCCATAATTAATTACAGTTGTAATCGATTGATTCATTTTCTCTAGCAAGCGTCATTTACTGTCACAAATGAACTTCTCGGCAAAATATAAAAAAGCAAACACTTTCTGTATTATGAAGTGAATCAAACTGTATTCCAGAATTGAAACAACTTCCGATTCCCTATGTTACATAGGCTATGCTCTCACCTCTATAAGTGTTCCAGAAGTTGTACGAGTCCGCCCTTCTGATTGCCTTCTCTCCTTCTTCTCTCGTTCTCTTCTTCCATTCCTCATCTCCTTGCAGCTCCTTCTCATTGAATGCAGCACCTGCAGCCGGTTCCTTTCCTCCCGACCATCCATCCTGTCCATCAGTCCCCGCCACAACCAATGAATAGTGAACGGCCACTGAAAGATTGTCAAGCTGAATATTATGCATCCCCCTATATCCGAATCTTAATTTGCTATAAGTATTCTGAGTGAATGCTAAAGCAGGCTTATGGGTCAGCCAAAAGACGAAATAGTGCGCACAATGAGAGACACAAAATCCGTCAAAGTAACGAGCCCACTGGGTATAATAGTTCAGTTAGGATACACAATCAAACTCGAGCAACTTGTCACTTGTACTCTTGTAATCACACGCTAACTTGTGATGAATCTAATGCAGCTACTTGAACCTCCATTTAACTCCTTCCTAACCTGGTTTCTCTCCCTCTATCAACTTTATCAGTGCAATGAGTGCTGTAGTCTGACTTCGACCTCCAATTCCCTTCTCTTCTGGTAATTCAACTGTCGTCTCTCCACCTTCAAAGGAGAAGTTACCGTAACCAGATAAGACTCGAGTGCGTACCGAACAAAAGGGCAATCTTCCTTCCAGAAAGAACCATCGATGCGTTGGAGGAGTTGAACTTCTAAAGGACACTCAATAGTATTCTCAAATGAACCACACATAAATAAGATTGAGTACCCACAGATTGAATCTGTCGTCTAACCACAGATGAAACTATGGCTTGGTGACAGAATGAATCTGCGGGAACTCTAATTACAGATTGGGCGTTCACAATCTGTGGCTATATGACAGGTTTTCTTCTGTGTGATATTGCTTCTCTCAATTAAAACAAATAAATAGACAGTAATCTCATGGATGGCCTTTTACCTTCTGTATGTCATTCGCTCTCTTTGTCAGTTCCTCCACATTCTTTGACTGAATGAGTCGAGCGAGACTACGACCAAAGTCAAGGGCGTCCCCCACAACAAGAGACGAGACAATCTGAACGGGTGAGACTCTCGAAGGGAATGAATGGGATACGGTACCTCCACTTGGTATCCCTCCCCTCTAAGAAGATGTTTCATTCCATTAAGGGCGAATTCGTTGTTTGCCACTATGATATTTGGAATGACTGGAATGGAATCTAAAGAAGGGATTATTGGTGAAATCTCTATGAATGACTTGTAGCATTAACATCTTCATTCTGGATGGCCTTTATGATTGTTGGAGATATGGACTCCAGTTCATTTCTCATTTTGAGTGAATCCACTACAGAAAGAGCAGTGAGAGAGGACTGAATGACTCAATCAATCAATAAATCCATCAATCGATACTCTCACCGTGGGCCGAACTGTGGGTCCAGAGGCTATGAATTCAAGTGGATCTCCCACAATATCGGAGAGAATGAGGGACACGGCCTGAATATGGCAATTACAGTAAGGCAGGGTAAAAAGCATTAAAGACCACCAAAGAATGAGCGTTTCAATGATTCAACACTTCATTTCGATTCGAGATACTATGTAGAATTTGAAAATCCTTTTAGATAAGTACATGATAATTCTCCCACCTGTCTTCCCTTGAGTCTCTCAGCCAATTTCCCTCCCTTCACCTTCGACAATACTCTTCTCACTGCATTCAACTGCTGAATAGAAGCTGCACGGGCTTGCTGAAGGATATTGATTGAGTTGTTAGTCAAATGAGAAGTCGGATTGTGTGTTATTCACCAATGCCTTGATGTTGGCCACCTTCTCGTGTAGAGTGATACCTTCACTGGGAAGTGACAACAGGGCAGAACCTCCTCCTGCAATAACAACCATCCTATCCGTTTAGATTGTTCTTCTTTTATTAATTATTATCACTTAGCCTGGATGAAAAGAAAATGGATACAAATCAATAACAAATCAATAAATAGTTCATTCTTACAAAAAAAGTACCTGAAATGAGGAAGACGATGACTGCATCATCCTCCGCTCCATCGATCATCTTCAGTGCCTCTCTCGTGGCTGTAGTGGATCGTTCATCTGGAGTGTTGTCCCTCGAAGCCTCGAAGACGCGACAACGAAGTCTGAATGAAGACATTTGAGTGGTGAAACAGGCGTTTTTTCGGTGAAAGACAAGAGCACCATCGACATTTGCGAAGTAAGCGTGAAATCAACAGAAGAACTATCATTCTCGTCCATTTCACAATCATGGTGCGACTGTCCACAGAGCTATTGTCTTTGACCCTTCATTCCCTCACTTGGCACTGTATTCATCTTTCTTCGGCAGAATCGCAATTCCCTGCTTGAGACGATCACCAAGCACCTATTGTGAGATGGTTATTGAAATTGATATGAAGTTTTCTTGATGGATGACGGTACAAATCATCAATGTTTGCTCATGTTGTTGTTTCTTTATTTCATAAAAAAATATTCATTGCAAATGATTAATGTGTCTAGTACAATAAAGGAATTCTCAATCAAGTCATTTTATGAATGCGACAGATCAATTCCTTCCCAAATCATTAATTGATGTCTTCTAATACCTTTTCAGCAGCAGCCGTCATGTTGCCTGCAGCCTTTCCGAATGCAAGAATGTATATGGGAGTGGAGTTGTTGAGTGGAATGAGAGGAGAAGAGACATTGGGAGTGACTATATTGAGGGAAGAGGAAGTGAGATGGAGGGCCTGAATGATACTAGATGTGAAGTCCACTCATGTAAAGTACGTTGTTTCTAATTTGGTAAATTTATCGTCATTCTTCTCCGCTGCGCCATTGTCTATTGAGGAGTGAGACACCAGGGCTGCGGGTATCAATGATATATTTACCGATTTAGAACCACTGGTGCCCAGAACCTCCGTTACAACAGAACCGGGGCCGCTCAGCAATTTCATTGCTACAGATATCGATTACCTTGGCTACAGTCTGGAATGGACTGACAGCCTCCACAGCCGCAGCGTAGATTCGAAGGAAAAGTGGAAGTGAAGGAGCCATCGAACGGGAACTCCAATAGGTGATGTCATAGAAGGATAAGGCATCGTGAGGAAGATAGTCAGGATTCCAGAATGGTTGGGATAAACTGACTAAGAGGATAAGAAGGGCGAGAATGAAGCAACAGAAGATAGCAATGCAACTGGGAACTATGTTCATTACGTAGATTTTGGAAGGGGAATGGGGTCAATTCGAGGACGAGCACAATACGACGATATCACTAGCCGGCATGCATAACCGTCAGCCACATAAGTCGAACAACCTTCAATTAAAAGATCTTTTATCGTTCACGAAACGAAAATGTGATTAATACCGTTGTGGGCGTATCACCGACACTTTTTGTAACTATTACGAGACTCCTACGAAAAGAAAGGGAAGGGCGTAGAATGAACAAATGGAAACCCGTAAAGAATTCACACAAGTTGGTCAGCGGAAAGAGTCAAGAATTGGGCCTCAGACTTTGTACATGAAGTCTAATACAACGACAGTTCAAAACAGAATGACGGGTTTGTCAACTGCCGAGTGCAGAAAAAAATCTCATCGAGGTAGGGATCATCTGTTCTATCGGGTAGGGGATAATCACAATTGTGCGGGAAATAACGGACTAGTAGACCCATGGGATGGTTAGTTCATGAAGAGAACTAGGAACAGGGTTACTGTAGTCAGGATGGATACGGTAGTGGATGGTGAGGAGTCCGCTGTGGCAGGAAGAGTATAGACTGAGGACTGAGGACCGGGCACGGGATTCTCTTTCGATGGATACGAACCAAGTTGGAACTGTAGAAGGGAATCCTTGTCGTCGATTGTCTGAGAGGAAAAAGAGGATAGAAAAGGACAGAGAAAGAAGGAAATCGAGGGAGGGAAAGAGGTGTCAGAAATGATGAAATAGAAGCGTGAGAAGAGATCAAATCTCAAACGAATATGCACGTCTCTTATGATTTGCCAGTGAAGAAGATAAGCAAATTCGTTTAAACTTTCCAATAGTGGCGTATTGAAACGGAAAAGAACACAAGTGAATGCACTCACCCCAATGACGAAATCAGGAACCGTGGTGGATTCCGTGGTGGTCGTGGTCGTCGTCCTTCGTCTACTTCCTCGCGTAGGATGAGACATTTCTCCTATAGCCTCTCCTCCTTGATCATCAGGATCGGGTACTCGATGGTTGGAGGTGGGAGGGGCAATTGACTGAAAACATCAAGTTAGATACAAACTGCAAAAATGAATAAATCAGTCAATTAAACAAAATATTTATGTACAAGTGCTATGTACTAGCGACGTTATCATTCTCACCTCAATAGTCTGTTTCGGCCAGTGTTTACTTCCAAATGCACATCCAGGCATGAGAGTCTTCGTTGTGTCCTTGAGTACACGATAGATGACCTGAAGAATGAATGGTCAGATGGATAGGACAGAGACCAGTCACACCTGCCATGCGGGAGACCCACACTCGTTCTTGATGGGAGTCTTCACGCATGACGAAAAGAAGTTGAGGGCACTGAATATTTATTTAGATCATTTTGCATCATTTTTTGCAGACAATTTTGTGAAACTTTTTTATTTGTTTTAGTATATGCTCGATTTTTTCAGTTTTGAAGAAAAAAATTTCATTACTGACCCGCACATTTTGTCGACCTTCTCGTTGAGTCCCATATTTGTCTGCGTGTTCGCTCTTTCAATCTCTTTCAATGTCTGGTCATGACAGGACTGAAATGCACATGGTAACGCATCATCCACAAAGAGACGTCCCACCTTCACATCCGGCTTCCTGTCCAATTCCATGAGACACTCTGCACTCTCCATGAAGGCTGAACAAAGAAATGGACTACGGATTGGATAAGAGAATGACTGAAGCTATCAACGAATGAAGCGCTATTCAAGCTACCAATCGACGTAGAATGGCCAGCTGAAGAACAACAGTGCCATGGACATTTGCGCCGTAGCGATGAATGGACTCTTGAGCCGTGAAAACATGGTGCATCTGTCCATATCACCGTTATGGCGCAAATGTCCATGGCACTGTTGTCCTTCGCCCGAATGACTACTCACTGTTGTATCCCTCATTGCAGAGATATCCATAACTGCTGTCAATGAGTCCAATAGTGACATGTCTCTGACATCTTGTCCTCAGATCCCTCACACAAACATTGAACTTCCCGACCAGTCTGTAATGGAGAGAATGATTGTCCCAGTTCGGAGAGTCTTCCACAAGGTGGTTATTATTGGTCGCGCAGATAAGTATGACGGATGGGCCGTCAGCAGTTGAACTGGCGCAATCACCAATTGTCTACTAGATTGTCACTCAGACGAGCATGTCCGTATAAGGAACGTCTCGATCAAGACTTCAACGCTCTATCAATTTTCTTAGTAGGACTCTATACAGAGAAAATAAACGACGGACAGTTAGTGATCGAAGACTGCCCTTGATCCCCCAGAGCGTTTGCTCTGATGGGGATAAATCTTGTATTTTGTCACTCACACTCAGTCCTCTGTCACTCGTATCTTGGTCCCCTCAAGTGGCGGAAATGACACTCACTTGCACAGATCGTTGAACACTCGTTTGCCCATATTCGGCAGAGCGAACGCGCCAAACTCGTTTCCCGCAGTCGAAGTCTTGGAGTCCTGCAACGAAAACAGGAGCTTATTTTGACGTCCGGATTACGGTAGCGAAGACCCATCGAACCAAGGATTCAGTGTTTGTGTCACTTCAGAGCAAAAAAAACAAATCATAAGAAGTCGTCATTTCCATTCTTGGGCAGGAGAGAAAAGGAGAAAATGATAGGTGTTAGTGACGGGTGAAAGACAAGAACGCCATGGACATTTGCGCCATATTGGTCAAATGGACAATCATGCCGCCAGATTGGTGAGAAACAAACTCAGTGCGAATAACTGCGCAAATGTCCATGGCTCTCTGTTCATCCGCACGTTAGTGACAGAATGAGTGAACGGTGTGCATACTTACTGCAGAGAACTGTCCACGAATCGTCTGAACCTCTCACAATTAGTTTAGTGCTCATCTACTCTACAGACAATGCATTGATGTGCTTCAGAAGGCTCAATCATACAGTACCTGATTATTGTTGAGCATCTTTGCATAGTCTCCTACGGGCTGGACACACTCCTGTATCTGGGCATTGAGAGGAGCAGGACAGTAGTCGGCATCGATGATGACGACCGTCCACAATACAACGACGATCTTCTGAATGCCCTTCATCGACGTCGACCTCGTCTCATCTGACTGATCTACAAGAGATGAAATGAATGAAGCATGGGGGCAAAAGACGCGGATGAAGGTGGGGGAGGGAGAGGCTCGAATAGCAAATGAGACGAGTTACTTGAGTTGGTCAATGAGGGAAGAGGAGCTCCAGAGGAACAACATGCAGCATGTAGAGTCCAACACAAACACGATAGTACTAAATAGGGGAGGCTGTCACAATGGGAGTCCTCCTCCTACCAACCGTTTTGATGGTCACTTAGCCATCTCGAACGATGCATATCTTCATGGGGCCAACTTAGATGGGCTGAGAGACCAGGGGAATGGTGGAGGGTACGGGGGTTGAATTGAGATGGACAGTGATGGGGGCAATACAACCGTTCGCGGCAATAAAAAGGGCAAATGTCCGTGGTCCTCCCCCATACAATGCTGAATGAGCACAGTAGTAGTGTGCACATATGCAATGGGAAATGATGGGAACAAGATGGGCCATTTTGGAAGGAAGGACAAGTTGAAGTGTTCCCCCTCTATAGAGTGATCACTATCCAATCACTGATCCACAGGGACAGGTGTCAGATCGTAAAGTCATCTCTCTGACCGGAGACGAGATATGGGGGAGATTAGTTATGGAAGAGGGAGAAGTGGAACAAATGACGGAGACCTCCTGGTGGGTGACCCGCGAGGGAGAAGGAAACCTGAGGGTAGGGAATGATGATGACTGACACAATATTCTCCCTCAAGTGACAGAACAATGGAACGTGCAAATGAAATGAGCCCTGAGGGTCAGTATGCTCTTTTTGAGTCTTTTTGAGTAGGAATAGGTGAGGGAGGTGAAGTGTGACTCGAGTCGTACCCTCCTCCCGTTCATTTCGTAGACACAGAAGTCGCTGAGGGCGGACACTCAGTCGAAATGAGAGTAAGTGGCAGTTGGCCGTCGCCCCATTCATGATACGATGGCCAAATGAAGTCAAGAGGCCAAAATAGACTGCAGGGAACTGTATAGACAGAGAATCAACAGTCTTAATGGGCGGACAAACCAATGAGTGATGAGTAGCACTTTGTGGACTGGCGAGGCACCGATAAAGCGGGGGTTAGAGGGGGCCGCGAGGAGGATCACATTTCATAGAGAAGACTACTGGGTAAGCAGGAATCCTCAGGTGGACCACAAACATGGGTTTACGTAGGTTAGGAAAGAGCAGAGTGTCCTTTCATGATGAAGGAGGAAGGACTGCGATTGAGGGGGGATTCCCTTGGAGGCCTCTGCGACACATTCAAAAGTATGGGAGGACAATAAATCAGAGTAACTGCGGGAATGGCGTACGATGATTTGGAGACTCTTGAGGGGGATGAAGAATATCTTGTCCCCTTAGGGAGAGGAGACCGAAGGGATGAATGACATATGCATTATGACAATGGAAAGAGAGGGGGAATCTGAGATTGGAAAGAGGAATCACTCAGAGTGTGCAGATGTCAGACGAGATCAGTGTGCAAAAAGTGGATTGAAAAAGGGGGTCAGAGGGTGATAGGATGGAAGGGTAGACACAGATACTATCGAGAGAGGGACTGTCGTGGTGCCATAATAATAATTGGCCCGTTATGGGTATCATTATGGAGAAGGAAGGACCCCTATTCCTTGACCCTGAAGACATCTGCAGAGACCGAGTCTCGTGCCCTCAGGTCATTCACCTGCAAGGTGTGAGAATGGGTGGAGTCCAGAGGAGTGTGGCCACTCCCAATCACTGCCCTATCCAGTTACATTCTGACCAGGAAAAGTACTGCTACTATGGTCATTGTCCATTCGTACTATGGGGGAGATAATTGGAACGTATCAGAATAACGACTGGTGGTCACTCGATCCGAGAATGAACAACGACAATGGCAGCCAATTGCAATACAACTTCTCTCGTACTACTCGACCAGACAAAGAAATGGATTCATCGGTAACTTGAAAGAGGGAAGAGTCAGAGCTGCGCAAACTTTTGTGGAAGGCCGACATGGAGCCAGGAGGAAGAGTTGTTTATGATCGGTTCGGCCCCCATAATCAGTCCCCACAGTCTCAAGGACTGTTCGAGACTCTCGCACCTGCTGCTTAGGCTTTGTGCAGACTGTGAAAGGGAAAGAGACTCCTGGTTGACCGGAGGTCACACTCCCCTCTTGTCCGCCAAAGGACATAATGAGACTGACTTTTGTAGTGCACCTCTCTCCTTTGTGAATCGGGTGGTAATTAGGACTGGCACGCGACAAGGAAAGGATTCCCCTCCCATCGGATCATGGAGTCTATTGATGAGTGATGGAGGGGGACTGGCACGAGTGGAAGACTGATGATAGCAAAGTGATGCATTGGGTGAAGTGTGTGAACTTCTTATTCTCTTTGCCCTTCTCACTGGAAGGGCAATCGGAAGTCTCCCCAAGTGTTGAGATGATGGTAGAACTAAAGCATGGGAATGGGATAGGAGGCCCGTGCCTGTCAGGGCTATCAACCAGAGCACTGGAGCATACACAGAAATGGGTGTGGAGGAATGAGGATGGAGACACGAGAAGACGGAAGCGAAGACTGAGATTTACACAGGAAAACGAAGGTTAGAGGACCATTACGGACTGGGAGGAGGATACAAGGATACATGGGTACTAAGGATAGATACTTCAGAAATAGAGAAGGAAGTCCAAGCTAAAGGGCATTGTCCCGTTGTCTAATTCCCACGGAGCGGTTGTGAGGGACAACCGTTCCGATGGAATTAGTCGGCAGAACAATGTACTTCTACTTGGATATCCTATCCTATTCAGAAGAGATGAGAATGAGTGGAGGAGACTGTAAAGAACAATAGCTAGTCTCATCAAGAGAAGACTCATTGTGAAATGAGAGTCCATCGGGGGCTAATCTCATAATTGCCAGTCCTCACTGTATAACTAACAGCTCCTTCTATACAGCCAGAGTGCCTTGAATGAGACCAAAGAGGAATGAGAACTCAAAAGGACAAAATGAACAACACTCATCTTCAATTAGGCGTGAAAGGGAAGTGTCCAGAGAAGAAGAAAAGAAGAAGAAGAAGATGAATGGGAAAAGGCAATCGTCATATTGTGTCTGTGAACAGACAAGACTCGAAGACCGTGTCTATTGCATTTCACTAACGCCATCACACGTCCTGTGGGACGTGAACGACGACAAAAACAGAAGACTTCATTGATAGAAACAGCAACAGAACGGGTGAAAGACAGGAGCGCCATGGACATTCTGACCGCTCTCACGGCGCATCTGTTCATTTCACCATTATGGCGCAAATATCTATGACGCTCCTATTTTTCACACGACAGGCCTCACATCTGCCTTTTCACCCAACAATGCAGTAATTGGCTCAAATTTTTGCCCTCTCGGACCTGTTGCGAGAGAAGAATGGCAGCAGCTTGTGTGTGAATGCATTAAAGGTGTCAAAGGGTGGCCGAACCTGAGGTCAATCTTAATGGAGTAGCCAAGTGAAAGACAACAGAGACATGGACATTTGCGCCGTTGTGGAGAAATGGACAAATGCGCCATCATTGCGGTCATTATAACGACGAAACTGTCCATTTCACCATAACGGCGCAAATGTCCATTGCGCTCTTTTCTTTCATCCGAGTGCCCCCTTAGGCCATCTGGCTGAGATTATGAGGACGGTGTTGTGTGGGCGATCACGGTCAAGTGGCGCCATGATCAAAGTCAAGGGCTGACAATTAAGAAAGGGCTTGATTGGATGGGAGACAAGAGAGGGAGGGGAGGTCCACTTCAAGGAGGAGAAGCTCTTCTCAGATTATGGTACGCATGGCAGTGGAGAAGCTCATGCACAAACAGTCAAAGAGGCCATACGCGTACGGAATTAGTAGTGCAAACGACTGTGAGGAGGGGATGAGGAATGAGGAGGAGGAGGAAGATGTGACAGGGGGCGGATGTGACAATGACAGGGCCTGTCAAGGAGGATGTCACCCCCTTATCCCCCATATCCTTCCGGTTGATCTTTCCCTTGTCGGATGTGCGCACTCTGACAGTTCCTTCTCACCTCATTACAGTGCAGAGGGGCAATGCCTTCGGTGGATACGATTAGGGTGGAGTAATATAAACACCGCCCGCTGCGGGCTTGTCGCGCATCACCAAGCATGACTGCGAGGGAAAGGCGCCATGGTTGAGCACCTATCAAATGATCACACTGCACAAAAAGGAGAAAAAGTCGAGGTCAAGCGACTTGACAAGGATGAGTCCACTCATGGGAGTACAATGAACTGTGGGAGAAGAGGGGAACGGACACAAAAGGAGGAATGGAGTCGGAGAGAAGAAAGACAGTCTTGATGAGCAAATGACCACCTTGGACAGTTACGTGTATGATGTGGGAGGAGAGGGCGGAGACAGGGGATTACTGTGCTACCAGAGAGAATGTTACGACACTAACCATTTGGTGTCAAGTGACACAGGGGAGGACAGTCTGTTTTGGGTGTTCAAAGGAGTCCTTCCGGTATTGGACCATTCTTCACACCTCAACAGCCTCTGAGTGAGTGGGGGAATGTCTGGCGGAAGGGGGATGATGAGCCCTTTCAAAGGCTCATCCTGTCTAATAATTGCATTATGAGAGTGCGGGTATGTGCAATCTCGACCACATTTTCCGGAATGTCGGGGGGGGATGGAAGAGTGGGAGAATGACCAGAGAGTGTCCTCCACGATATGTTGCATGCGATATGGGTCTGTGTGAACAGATGCTAATAGAATGGGCTCTCGAATAGGACAAAGGGACCCATGATGACCACAACATGTGCTTAAGGCACTGCAAACGGGAGTCCATTACAAACTCATTCATTGGCCCAATCTCCTTAGGTCGGTCTCAATGCCTCGATTGAGAGAAGTAATTGCGCTCAGGGCAACGTTCCCCCATTGACCACACGCACAACTTCGACTCATTATCCTCTTGGTCAACAGATGGACGATGAAACAAGGAGAGGAGTGTTCATTCACAGGGTTACCATAAAAAGGGGCTCGTTCTTATGCAAGTGTTGACCGGAACGGCAGATCGCGCACACGGGAGAATGGGATGAGAAGGGAAAGGGGATCATGAAGGGCGGTGGGTCTTTGTCAAAGACTCTGACCATACAGAGGAACACTTGAATACCAAATGATGAGAACGACTTGGGGGGAATAAGGAATATTATAATTTGGATTAAGGATAAAAGGGGGAAATCAAGGAATAAGGATAAGGAATAAGAAGTGCATCCAGAACGAAGGTAATCTCTCTTGTATACAATCATAGTATGCACACAAGGAGGAGGAGGGCCGCCAGAGACCGGAAGCCCACGTGAAATACGATCTGCGACTGTTGATGAGAGATTGGACTGATTGGAGAGACAAGAGAGGACTGATCACAGACCGGAAGTGAACAGATTGCTCCTTTCCAACAGTTGTCTCTCAAGAAGGACATTGCGCCACATCTATGGAATTGAAGGGGGAAGGGTCAATGGGAAGGATAGTGTCAGTCTCTCATCCACTTCAGTGAGTGAACTCAGTTGAGGACCACCACCAGATTGCAACTGTGGCATGCACAGATCGAGTTACTGCACCATTGGACCGAGTGAAGACAACGAGATGAATGAATGGACGGGTTCGGCCCCCATGCTATACGACCACATGAGAATAATGATCATTTCCTATGGGCACTTTGATGAGAGCGAGTGAAGAACAGAAAAGTAAGGGAAGGGCGACTGGAGGGGTTGTCAAATCGGAAGGAGGAGCACATTGTTGTAGTATTCGTTCTCTCTTTTGGGGGGCAAGAATGGGGGGACGGGAAGTGAACGGAAGTCTTCTGGTGGAGATGTGATTACGGGGAGGAGGGAAGAGAATGGGGGAGGAACACGTTGAGAAGGCACAAGTTGCCGTCGGTCTCCTCCCAGTACAATTCCTTTCCACTGACCACCTCCATCACTCAGTCGCCCGTCTAATTTCGACTCCCTCCCTCATTCACGCCAAGTAACACGGCCTGACACACTCTGAGAGGAGGACTTCCCTTCTAATGGGAGGGAGGATACGAGGTGAGAATGGACGTAAACGGTCATACTACACGGGATCTTCACGCATAGACAACTGGGAATGTTCACTTCCAGGAACAACTTCCAAGGGAGGAACGAATTTCCTGGAATGGAATCTTCACTGCAGAAAAACGACAACCGGGGGTTGCTAAAGTTCAGGCTATCCCGAGAAGAGTGGTAACAAAATGTTATAAACAAATTATTATTAAAAACCAGGAACTGCGAAAGATCATCAAAAAGACACCGCAGCAGGTATAAGAGTGCCCATGGCTAAAATACCGCTGGTCTGCCACCATCCAGCAGTCGTTACTCTTTGATGTCCCCTCCCATTCTGTCAAGTAGTCCTTTCCTTCCCTGTCACTCGTATGCATTGCCTTCTTCCCGTGACGTTGCCCCTCCTTCTACTTACTCCATGTCTCCCGTCTACATTATCCCCCTTTTTCCTCCCTCAAAGACCCACAATGAAATTAGTCCAACCCCCTTCTCATTCACACTAAGCCGCTAACGAAGTGGATAAGCGTCTTCTTTTTGCATCTCATCACTACAGGGAAAAATAAGTCCTTCGAATGGACGAGGAAACACTTCAGGAAGGTCCGAAAATGAGTAAATGCGCCCAAATTGGGCGTAGCGTGGAGGTCTTGCACATAGGGGCCGGTCAGGGCCTAAATTGCCAAATTCCGCCAGATTGAGCGAGTAAAGAGGGGAAGGAGAAATGGGAAAGGGCTGTCGACGTCTATCCTTCATCACATAACTCACTACTGCTCAAGGACCTCGAATAAATCAGTCCCCTACAATTGGTGGTCTCGACGAGACGGAATTCGGGAAACACTTACATAGATGGAATATCTGTGTGGTGAAAGGCAATAGCACCGTGGACGATTGCGCTATAATGGTGAAATGGGCGCACGGCTCAAGCTCCCATTTCACCATTGTGGCGAAAATGTCCCTGAATGTGTACATCACAAAGGAGGACATCGAGTATCGAGTAATGTCTCTTCATCTGTCTCTCACACATAAAGTATCACAGGGACAGTGCAACAGATGTGAACAATCCAAGTCAACTTACTGTCATTAGCATCTCATAATAAACGGACTAACAGGAACCAAAGTGACCAAACGAATCAAATCTGACAAAAATAGCTTGGATCTTTCACTTTGCAAAACAATCAACGTAACATAAACAAGAGTCCATCACAAGGATTTCATGAAAGGCAAGATATAATCATTACTATGATATTTCTCAAAATTGAAATCCTTCTGACCAAAAACACATAAAAGAGTCGCTTTCTCTTCCCGTAACATGAACTGTGTCAACTCACAGTCTCCATCCCTTCCCTTCTTCTTCATTGAGTGATCTCAATCACATGCAACTTCTTGTTCGCTGTAGCAACTGCCAGGAGTAGACGGCCATCGGAACTGCGGGGAGCGAACCTGCAACAAGTATGTTTCAATGAGAGAATAATACAGATCATTGGCGCTATTACTCACTATAAGATACGGAGCCATCATAATTTGTAACCAAATACTTCATAATCACCTGAGTCTAGTGACAGTATGATCTTCAGCCTTATCCATTGCTCCTTCCACTAATCTGTCTATTCTTCTCATTCCTCTTTTCTTCTCTCCTCCTTCCTCATCCTCTTCCACTTGTAGTACATCCACTGCACCGCCCTCGTACCCGATCACGATTATGTGACTGCTGAAAAGATAATCCAATGATAAATGCGACAAAATCCGCTCGTTTAATGTTTCACACAAACATTATGAGTAATGCAGAAGAGCATGAAATAGTTCCTTCTTGCATAGTCGTAGTTAAAAATACAGTAAACCCTGACCTGAGTGCCTCTCCCTCTCGTATCCTCGCAGTATCGACTGCATTGACTGATTCCTCCCCAGTGTGCACTACAACCACTTCTGCTTCTTCCCCTGTCCATCGCCATACAACGATCTGAAATGACAATCACATAACAATTGCAGACCTCGTGAATTCGAGCAGTAGCATGTACATAACTACTAAGCCCATTTATTTATTAAATATGTCCTTGGAAAGGAATTCATTATAAATATTCCTCATATCATTCCCAGTGTTCTAGAATGCAATTGTAAAAAATGTTCCATAAACTACAGTAGACTCTTGAGATTGCAAATCATGAGCAGAAGTGCACCGCGCCATGCAACCTCACAAGATCACAAGATTGTACAAGAAGAATGCCACCTTCCCTCATCTTGCTCACAAACTCCTATTGTGATCTGTCGCCTCCACTTCCCTCATGGAATTCTTCTTCTTCCCCTCCTTCAACCTTTTCTACTCTCTTCTACTCTTGGCTTCTCTCATCCTAACGTGCTGCTCAAGTGAGTTTCTGTCCATTTCGACGGATTATTGCCAACAGAAATGGATAATTCACATGTCCATTTCAGAAAAGAAAAATAAAGAAGCCGTCAATAAGCCGTCGTTGCTGGCGATGGAAGCAGAGTGAGCACTCATCCTCACTGGGATTCTCCTCAATGTTGTACTTGAGGGACCTTCCGTTGTCCGCAAAGGAGACTCCACCCAAAGTGCAACCATCGATTGAGGAGGTTACGGTAGTGAAGAGTAAGACAAAGAGATCGGCCAAGGGAAAGAAGATCAGGACAAAGACAACACAGACACTCTCAAAGGAGTCAAGGAGGGAGGAACAACAGCCGGAGGTCTACTCTCCATTCATTCATCTACCTATTGGGTTACTGTAAGAGTACTGTAACAACAACCAACGGGACAAATAGCTAAAACACCTTATTGTATAATAACTACAGTAACCAGACTCTTGAGCTACAGTAACCAATTCCCGTCCCCATTACAGACAGCGAAGACAGAAACAGCGGAGATGTTGACTGCACCGACGATGCAAACGGACGAGACGAACAAATTGACAGACAAGACGGGGCGGGAAATGACGGATGATGAACAACCAAAGGAAGAACAGACAGGAATGGACGATTAGAGTGGATCAGATGAAAGAGGAACGATAGATATGATGCAAGACAGTCATCTAACTTGCCATGTCTACCGTATTCCCCCAGGAAGGGTACTGTCGCCCCTTTCCCTAACCCTGTTCTCCGCGATAAACGATTCTTATTTTAGACCATGTATGGGTACGATACCAACTTGCAAAAAAACATCGGGACCACGTTGACAAGACGAACATAATCACTCTTCGCACAAGAAATGAGCCTATTTTTGCTGTGAGTATCCCGCAAGTGACAGGAACGACCCTGCAGAGACATCTTTGACACGAACTCGGCCTATGAATGATTTAGACTAATGAATTCCGAATAAATGTGCAGTGACACGGACCATGCCACAAAGCATGTGCTACAATACTCTTGCCCCCATGACCCACATTACCGTTCGTCAGAACAAATTCCATACAATCGTGGAGTTTATTGGCGACTTATCGTTTTAGCTAATCACAAGCTGATCTAATCTTCTTCCTGTTGCGCGTTTCCTCCTAGTCTAACATCTATTATTCTCCCCCTCACCTTGGCCTCTCTGGACACAGTGAGGAAGTGTCTGGAATCGTCCATCCATGCACAACTCCAGATTATTCGAGAGTGAGGTCCTCCCTTCGATGGAGACTGCCACACTGCATTCCATGAGGGAGAAGAGGCTGAAGAGGAGAATACAGTAGTCATGCCATTAGAGATTCACACTCGAAACTATCGAATAGTGTACATTTCAAACTGGCAAATAGGTTTGATCCCAAACAGAAAACTATCGTACCTCCTTCCTTCTGCTTCTTGTACACAATGGCAGTCCTGTCTCTGCTCACTGACAGAAGGAGACTTCCATCGGGGGAGAAGGCAGTCTGAGTGACAGTCAGCGTGTGACCTGCAAAGAGAGAAACTGTACAGCAGCTTGAATAAAATATAAATATTAGCCATAATAATAACCTTTAGTCTAAGGCTTTAGACTAAAAGATAATCAATATATATATAAATATGTCGCTATACAATTCCATCCCCTGGTAGAGAGTGATCAACTCTTATCAGGAGATAGAATCTTCCGCCAGTTAGCTAGAGTCTTGATAGTGTGGTTCACCCCTTGTGTGGGCTACCGTATCCTTCAGGATGAGCTTCACCTCACCTCCAATCTGTCTGGGTGCTTCCGTGTACTCCGGTGGCTGCCATTGGAGAAGTGCTGCGTGTTCTGCTTGAGAGGCCTGAAACCAGACAAATCTACGCCATACATGGTTTTCATTAGGAGTATAAAAGAAACAATGTGATACTTGGCAATGGATGCATGACATTTTTGAACCGGCGTTTTTGAACCCGACATTTTTGAACCAGACAAGATTCTCATATTTCTGTTGAGGTTGGATATGTTTCTCAACTTGGTATTCAGTAAATCTATACTACTCCTAGTAACCATTATCCATATCATAGATGGGACATACGTTCAACGGAAATGCTTATATGGGAATCTTGTCTGGTTCAAAAATGTCGGGTTCGAAAACGCCGGTTCAAAAATGTCGTGCATCCTTGGCAATCATCAAGTGAACAGGTAATAGTACTCACACAAGATTACTTAGAATCGAGAAGAACATATCTTACTACTGTATAAATGACACTTGATATATTATATAAAAAAACTACCGTACCCTGCATCCCGACACGACCGTCGTCTCCTCTCCCTCTCCTCCTCCAACTGACACAGTGTACAACTCGAATCCGTGTCCGTACAGCTTGGTGACCTCAGGCCATAGAGTGTTCTGCTGCATGCACTCCTCGGTTGGGGGACCTGACAAGGGATGCACACATGATCTTACAGTGATACCGATACTCTCGAACTATCAAATACTCTTTGTGGAACAAATTAACAAGGTAATGTGTAACAAAGAATCGCCATGTATTCGTGATTACTGTAGTCACTACCTCAAATATTAGGGTGACTCATAAGTAATGGGAATCCGATTTTTCAGCCCACCTATTGTTCCTGATCTCTAACCACTATTACCATAGTATGCCTACATCAGCCCCATACAACAGCCACCTCCACTCACCCTCCCTCTCCGCAGTCACTCTGGCGCGATTTTTCAAACTTGGCAGACCAACAGCACTCGGAGCGATTTTTTTTTGAATTTTCAGCAGCATTTTGCGCAAAGTAGATATGGAATCCAACTCTCAACTGATACTTGTAGGCAATTGAACGGCCTTTACGCCTGAGTGGTCTGCTAGCTCAAATATTTTTTTTTCACGGAGTTATGGTCGAAAAACCAAGACTATTCGAAAAAGCGTCTAAATGCAGCTAGCAACATGTGCTTCACAGAATAAGCGTAGAATGGT
>JACMIF010000391.1:0-17563 GCA_014805445.1 Diplogasteroides magnus | reverse complement strand
CTAGCAGACCCCTCAGGCGTAAAGGCCGTTCAATTGGCTATAAGTATCAGTTGAGAGTTGGATTCTATATCTACTTTGCGCAAAATGCGGCTGAAAATTCAAAAAAAATCGCTCCGAGTGCTGTTGGTCTGCCAAGTTTGAAAAATCGCGCCAGAGTGACTGCGGAGAGGGAGGGTGAGTGGCGGTGGCTGTTGTATGGGGCTGATGTAGGCATACTATGGTAATGGTGGTTAGAGATCAGGAACAATAGGTGGGCTGAAAAATCGGATTCCCATTACTTATGAGTCAACCTAATAGATACCGTAACCGACTGACCAGTGAGAACAGTTGGTCTCGACACGAATGACTGCTCCTCCCAGTGAACATCGTCGCCCTCTCCATCACCACTCCCTGCAACAATGCTCGTGATAAGGAACTTCACTTTAATCTATTCATTCACACGAAACCCTCTTCTTACCACATGGACCGAAGTTCTCCCTCCTTTATCAACATCAAGCAACACTAATCCCCCTGGACAGCTATCGTACCTCCAGGTGTCTCGTTCCCCTCTCCTCCTTTCTCCTCTTCCTTCTCCACTGCGTTATTTGACAGTCCCAGTGCAGGCACTGCAGCTCCCCATGGCATTGAGGAAAGAGGGCGGAGCTGAATGGGAAAGAGTCAGTGAAATAGGTTTCGAAACAGCAGTCATAGAGCTTTGACCATACTTCAAATAGTCGATGCGGGGTGGGTCGGATACGGGTTCGGCACAGAACGTTTTCAGGATCCAAGGCGGTGTGGGGTCAGGCATCTTTAGAAATTTAACTAAGAATGACCTAAAATACGTTTTTCACCGCCAAAGAAAGGGAGTCGGGGAAATTTTCGGGTCAAAAGCGGAGTGAGTATGCATATTTTTAAACGTGTGATATGAACTTTGGGTTCGATCCACTGTTTCTCACCACTGATCTCACATTATCTCTACCCGATGTGGCAATAAACATGCACGAATGCCACTCACTCCTTCCTTCTCCATTGATGTCTCTCCTGCAATCACTCGTAGACTCTCAGCCACACTTCGGGGCATCTCGAAGACTCTGAAATGAGATCGAGATGTCGTCCAATGTAATTAGTCATCATTATTTTGTTAATGAGAATGAGAATTGTACTGATAATTGCTGCATTAACTAACCTGAGTATTTTCTCCTCGCTTCCACTCACAAATCCACCTTGTGGCAGTGCTGCGAGACATTGCACCTGTAATGTATTATGATTGTCCTCCTCAGAACTAAGATTACGGTATCAGAAACTACTTTATCTCAACCAGAAAATACTACCGTAATCCACTCACTTCGTGTCCGTGCACTTGTGGCCTGCCGAGTTCCACGAACTGAGTCGGCTCACCCTGAAACAAACTGTCTGAAAAATATAGCAACGGTAGAATATCGTCAGAAGCATTATGTCGTTCCACTTTTGCTCTCACTCAACAGGCAACAGAATCATGAAGTAGCAAAATGTACAATAACAGTATGCTCACCTGTGTATACCGTACTCTTGCATGTAGTCTAGTCGTCTTGTCTCCAGATGCACTCAACAGATACGATCCTCCCTCCGACCATTGAATGTCGTTCACTGCACCACAATGACCTCCTCCGAAGGCACGTGCTTGCCACGACTGAAAGAACACAGTTATATTTTTTGAGATATTCCATCATGATTCAGTGTTGCCACTATGCCATCACATTTGACCAGATATATTTTTAGCAGCTATCGACACAAATGAACATTTTGAAAATTTGTAGCAACCCCCAGCAGTAAGACGCATGCATTTGGATGGCGAAAAGCAAAACTCTAAACGTAAAATTGAGAACAGCTCATGGGCAAATGGTGAACAGGAACAAGAATGAATGAGATGTGACCAGAATGGAACATCGCATGTTACTGCGGCAAACAAGGAATGCTCACCGGATTGAAGGTATAAAAACGCTAATAATCAAGTGTCCCCTAGTATAATAACGAAATGAAACAGAAAATCGACGCAAGTGATAAGAGGTCAGGGCGCATGTGGACAAACACAGATATGACCATATGAGACACTCATACTCGTTGGAAAAAGCGTGTGCTTGTGCATTTGACAAAGCCTTTACGGCAAAAGATGAACTGTTTACTCCTTGCCCCCTCCCTCTCCCTTTCTCCCCTTACCTCTCCATCCCCTCTCCTCCTCCATGCATGTAGTCCTCCATAGAAAGAGTCAGCCACCAATGTCTCTCCATCTGCAGTAAGGGCAGCCCCGTAGAATCCGGCTGCTTGTCCTCCAATCACTCCCAATCGCACCTAAACAGATCATCGTCATTCCTCTCCTGACTCAATTTCTTCCCCTTATTTACATAGTCTGTTTCATAACCGTCAACATACTTTGTAAATAAACTTGCTATCTTATCAACATATTGTTAGTCTGGGACAAAAGATTCGAATATGGTCAACACTTTGCTATTCTAAGCACTGGGTGAGAAATCTCAGTACAGCGAGATAGTGTACCTTACTCTATTGTTTAGGAATATCCATTAGAAGTTTGTACAGTACTTGATCACGTATTTTCCTTTTTTGCATGCCAGTAAGATTAGGGAGCGTTTACCAGCATGTTCTTACAGGAAGGTGAAGATGAAAAGAGAATATACTCTCCAGTCATTCACTTACCGTATCCATCCACACTCCACTGTCCTCATCCCTCTCCCATACCAACACTGCCTTGTCACTTCCTGCAGTCACCAATCGGGCAGTGGCAGAAGTTTCTGAAACGACTTCTTAACTCTCTTCATAGCAGCTGTCTCTTATCGAATCACGACATTATCTCCGGTCATAACAACGAAACAACAGAGGCAGCCCTTTCGAGACGCCAATAAGTTGATCCCTCTACCCAATTGAAGACTCCTTACTCATTGATTTTCTTTCTTCGCACCCTCGCTTACTCTCTCATCAGTCTAGATGTTTCTCTTGAACTGTCCCCTCCCCCTCCTTCATTCTTTTACCGGCCGTTTTTCCCTCCCTACCCATTCTCTCTCTGTTCACATTCCTTAACAGGGCCTAAGGGAGCTTTTCACAAAGAGATCTCTGCTGTACTGACCAAGCATGGTAATTCTTTTCAATTACTCCTTTGCTTGCAACATTGAATTACTTCATGGTCTTGATCATTGGGGATAGGAATATTTTGGAATTACCGTTTAATAATAGAACCGACCCGTCTGGGAACTGCCCTTTTTTGAACTCATCGTGGAAATTTATTACAAAGCGATGAGACCATCCCGTTTTGGAACCAAGCGTTCCAGGAACCAGCTGCTAGCAGAGATTCAAGCGTACAACGAGAACCAGCAGCTCTCGTAGTACGCTTGAATCTCTTGTCGAACAACTGACTAGACTCGAGATCACATCTGTCATCAAAACACAGAAACGAATAGGCCCTCATTTCGAGACGATGCGCACACGTTGATCCCTCTACGTCACAACCCAATTGAAGACCACTTACTTGGGTGGACAAAGCAAGCAATTCTGCTTGGATAAGCGCGGAGAGCGGTCCATTCCTTCCCAAGCGCTTGCGAGAGCGGTCATTCTTTCGCAAGCGCTTGCCTAATTCGCCAGCGCTTGCGAAACATTTTCATTGATCAAGGATCTGATTCTGGTCATAGAGATTTGGGAGCAACGGAGCTAAGGTGCAGAATCGAATGCCCGATCCGATGAGCCAGGACCCGTTGCCTGAGCGCGCTTACTCTCTCTCCCAGTGCTGAACAGCCTCGAAAAAGGCCATATTTTAAAATCGACCGTCGGGAAAAAGAATCGAAAGGGAAGTTCTAGTCAGATATTCGGAATATCTGATCATTTTCCTCTCTCTCCCCGGCGACCGAGATCCAGGATAAGGCAAAATATCCTTACAGTAATACATCTCGCTTTTTCGAGGTTGCTGTGTTTTGAGAAGTTGGTAAGAGCGCTCGGTCAACGGGAACTGGTCCATCGGATCGGAAATTCAATTCTGCACCTTATCTCTGTTGATCCCAAAGAGATATGACCAAAATCAGAAGCTGACGGAATGAAAATGTTTCGCAAGCGCTTGCGAAAGATTTCATTCTTCGCAAGCGCTTGCGTTAACTCGGTCAACCGCTCCGTAATAAACAAGTGCTTGCGGAATGGCTTGCTTTGTCCACCCTACCACTTACTCATTCATTTTCCCTCTATCATCTCCCTTCCGATCACGCGTGATGCCCTAGGCAAGTGCCTATCAGTCAGATAGCTAAAGGGGAATGCCGTCCCCTTCCATCCCTCCTCCTCTCTTTTCCCACAAATGTCTTGCTTGATCTTTTCTCCTGATAAGCATCACCCTTTTCCATCTTCTAACCACACGTTTTATTTCAAATAATCCAGGCACAAGACAATTTGTCTGAATTTGTTTAGTTGCCAGCACAAATGACAAAGCTCTTGTGGACTACAAACTGTAGACTACAGTACCATAAACATCCTTTTCATGATACAGGTTTCGAAAGTGTCGAAATCTGACCTTCATTATACCAGTGTCTCACATCGATCATTGAAAAGTTATCCGTGAATGAGATTCCCCCTATGTTGCATCGTCAGCTTAACCCATGTTAATATCGATCGTCAACTCATTTGGTTCATCCGTCTGAAGGTGGCATTGTTTCGCACCCTCGCTTATATTCTCTCTTCAGAGACGCCTCTCCCTCGGACGGTTCCCGCCCCCTGTCCCCATCCGCCATTCCTCAATCCCTACTCATTCTTTCGATAGGATCATAAAAGTTTATTATTACGGTCATACATGGAGACTATGGAGGAAAAAATTGAACTTCTCGTTAGGATAATAGCTCAGAATACCAACTCTCTAACGCGTTCATTCGTGAATATCGATAAGTTCTCCCTAACTCTATTCATTGTAACTTTTACAGACCTTGGGAAGTCATCTACGGGTACTGTATCACACCATGTAAGTTTATAGTTGCAAGAAAGATCAAAGCTGAGTGCATTCAGGCAGTGCAAGATGAAGGCCTTACTGGCAATCATTGGCTTTTGTTGTGTTCTTTTTGTAGTTACTATCAATTATTCACAAGCTACTCAGGAAAGTATTCCCATTTCGTTCAATGAAACAATTGCCAGAGAGGTAAACATTATTTCGTTAAAGTTTTATGACAAAAATGTTGTATACAGATCATGCTGCCGTTATCTGCAGCCGCTTATGGTCATCAAGCAGACACTTGCGTGCGAAATGCGGCCAAAGATGTAGAGGTGAGTCACCTACAGTACTCCTTCGATCCTTTCATAGATAGCATTATTATAATAGATTTTTCATTGCTTTAAGAAATGTTTGCGTAGATGTTACTATTAGGGGTTCAGATTGTCCACAAGCACTACAGTGACTGCAGCTACATGAACATTCATGTAGAATGTACTGCTCTCGTGTTCGTGTCACATGAGCATCGACTGATTGGAGTATCCTTTGGGTATCACTCATATAGATAATTCTAAACCATTGCCGATAATTCAGAGCTGACACAATGCTCAAACAACTTCAGCAGAATGCCGATGCTATCTTCTATCAAATGGTATGTGAATGTGGATGTGTAGTTGAAAACGACAGCAGACAATTTTAGACTGTAGTTACTCCCGGTATGCAGGTGTCCAGCTTCCTGTTGCAAATTTATGAGATTCTGTGGGATTACGAACTTAGGAAGACCTTCTACGCCTATGCACACACTTATCCTGAATACCATATCATGGCAAGCGCCCATATACTGCATTTTGAAAAGACGGTCGTTCAGATGACCGGACACTCTTTGGGTGGATCCGTTGCATCAATTTCTGCTTACATGTTTGTGTCAGACAGGGATAGCGGTATTAGATTGAATCCAAACCTTCATCTTTATACCTTCGGTCAGCTCAAGGCTGGAAACGCTAGATTCGCCAGCTATGTTGACCGAAATGTAAGTCTGATCACATAAGTGTGAGTCGTTGATCGGGATCTTTCAGATCAAGCATTCGAATCGTGTTGTTCGTGCAGACGACAAGATGGTCCACTTGCCATTCCATGGAGGATACAAACACTCAAATACAGAGGTATACTGGTCAAGAAAACAGCAATGAACCAGATTGCATGTTGCAGATACTGTACGAGAATGAGATGAAGGTCGGGGACCGTTTCGAAGTCGTAATAAACCCAATACAGTGAGTCATCCATGAACAGCAATGTGCCAGTGTGTTCTCCTTACAGGACAATGGAACACGAACGATTGTGAGTGTCAATGCACATCTCGACTATTATGAGCATGATGTGATGCACTGGCATCATACACAATGCAGGAAAGGCAAGTTGTTTTTCGGGTGGTAGGACAAACGAATAGGATGGAAATGTTCTCCTTAAAAGCAGTCGCTTACAGGTGCAACAGAGCCAAAACTGGATGATCTCTTTCAACACCTGGTGCATGTGCTCCAGAATCGGATGGTACTCCTGCTTGGATGTCTCTTCTTCACCCTCATCGGTTTGGCGATCTACTGGTTGAGCCAGCCCCATCCACGTCTCATAGATGACCGCTATGATCAGTTCCCGTAGAAAGTGATCTCACAATAACCTCTCTTTCACATTCAAAGATTCGCCATCTTAGATTAGTGCTTGCTTCGTCCGGTTTCCCCTTCAGCACTCTCTTGATACTAACACCATATTGCCATCCTGACCGTGTGCCTTTCCATTTCCGTTTAATATCTTGGGATCCTGTAACTATACCTCTACAAGTACTTTGAACAATCCAAAAGTCATTCAACTGGTAACATCAACACAAAGAATATCGAGTAGGCAAATGTTTCAATGTGCGCAATATTAATAACTCTCCAGCCTTACTCTGTTCATGCATTCACTGTGATCGACATTGCATATTACCCTCACGATTGAGCATTTCAAATGACCCATCCACCCTACCTCTCGTGTCATTTCTCATTCCCATTCCCACCTCTTTTGGTCTCCCATTCCACTGAGTGCACCCAATCCTCGTGTCCCGATAGTACCGCATCGATCTTAGCGGACAATTGTGTAATCGTGGAACCTGAATGTGCAATTATTATTGTTTACGCCAAAATCTAGTCTAGCTATAATAAACGAATTCCGGAATCACGATGCATTGAGTGAAATATTTTACAACAAAAAATACTAAAAGATGAATGACACATTGCAACAGATGCACCCACCTCCTTCTCTCACATCACATATCATCTTCTTAACTGCCAACAATCTCTTCTCCCCTTCTCCTTCCTCTTTCATCCTCTCGAATCTCCACAACTTCACCACTGCATCCTGACCACACGATGCAAGCAGTGGCTCCATCTCGTTCTCTGTAAATGGATCACTTTATTTTCATTCATTCAGTAAGTAACAGATCACTGCTAAAGGTACAGTAAGAGTAATCACTTCACTTGATCACTTTAACTTCAGTCATACAGTAATCCTAGAGGTACAGTAAGACAAGACTAAGTAATCCACCTCACCATCGAATGCCAATGCGTGTACCCAGTCCTCGTGGGCAGAGGGGATTCGCAGTGCAAGGGAGAGACTTCCATTCATTTCATCTCCCACAACCCCTGTGTACACGTCAATGCAGCGCTTCGACGTTCCCAGTGCAAGGAGGAAGGCGGGTACTGTAATTACTGTAATAAGATTACTACTCCTGGGCAAAAAAGTATACAAGTACTGTAGCCACTACAGTAATCTCTAAATACAATAGTACAATTATAAGTGTCAAAACTAAAGGATAGAAGAGAGTTGACTCGCCTTCTCCTTCTTCGTCCCTCTGCGCCCTCTGTATGTCCATACTGAGCACGAATATCTTGTCGTCATCGACAATGACTTCAGGAGGTGATGCTGAAATGAATTGCGTTGAAATATGTAGAATTTTAAAGAACTCCCTCTCTCCCACTCTAAGCATGGTGATATTCTGTCGCACCATGTAAGTAAATATGATCAATGTAGACAGTTTCGATTTCTCAATAACCCTTCGAGCATACAATATTGCAAATATTCGTGCATGCCACTGGATCTAAAACTGATGACGCTACTGCAAAAAAACCCCTGTAAATGTTTTGAATCCACACGTCATTAGATACAAGAGAGATAGAAAGATCTTCTCACCTCCCTCTCCTCCCACATGCACCTTCCACAACAGTACTCTTCCACGTGCAGCAGCACCCACTACCACTCTTCCATCCTCCAACCACCATCCACACACTCCAGCCACCGATGAAACCGCAGCCGGCTTAGCGGGCACCAAACCATCTGCAATAACCATCTTCCCATTTGAAGAATTTGTGGTCCTGTGGCCTAATGGATAAGGCGTCGGTCTCCTAAACCGAAGATTGCAGGTTCGAGTCCTGCCAGGATCGAAGGTTTTGCCAATTTTGTTCTCACCCAATCGTGCAATGTGTTCGATGTTGTTGTTGCGTAGTCGCCACAGATTGACGAAGCCGTCGCAGCCACCAGATACGAACAACTCAATGCTCCCGTCCTACAAGTGTTCAGTGATTGTTGTTACATTTACACTACTGGCATTTGGTAATTAATAATTTTATTTGAAAAACAAAAGTGGAACTCACAAGACAACCGTGTATCCTCTTCACACAAGAAATGGGTCTAGTGTGATGACGAGGGGAGACAGACACCAAACAGGAATGAGGCTGTAAGGCATTCAATACACATCAGCATCATCAATTTTCAATACTCATCCTCAATCAAGTTCTATAACGACTGATCATTCGTTCTCACAATTAATACCACGAATGTGTCACATTACATACAAAGAATTTTTGCAATACTCATTCAACGACTTTGTTTAACATATTTGAGAGGTTAAGAGTGAAACTGGAAAAAACCTTGTCTGCATCAGCCAGGACGAGTTGTGAATGAGAAGCAAAGAAGACTCTATTCGACTGTCGACATGCAGCCAGACAATGAGAACGGGCTTCGCACCCAGCAGAAAGGTACACTGATCGATGATGGACCATGACCGACCTGCTGATCAGTTGATCGAATATACTCGCAATAACCGACACGGTGCCGTACTTCTTTGGAATGTTGTGTATAACGGAGATACTTTAGCCGATCTTATAACGTGTGGATGGAATGCACAGTAAAATCAATTAGATAAACCATTTATGTGCATAACGTACACATTCAGGCGAAAACAAGAACAGTGAGGGAACAACGAGAGAGGCTGATGTTGAGTGGTCGAGCCTGAGCCTCTCCCCGAGGATGTATACACACCCCCTTCCTTCGCTTATCTGAGACGACGGGCTTCACGCTCAGCCTCAAGCAGGTTCAGGATGTCGCCCTCACGGACGGGACCCTGAAAAAATTTCAATAACAAACATTGAAACCGTCTTAAAAAAAGAAGTCAAATTATTTAAAACACGGAAGAGAAAAAATATCTCATATATTTCTGAGAAAACACTTTTTTTCACTAAAACAGACGTTTTTAATCCTAGATGTCATTTTTTTTAAACCTATCATGTCAAAACATTCATTTGAAATGTTTAGTAGTTAGTTGCTACACTTACAAATAGAAACAATGCTAATCTATTAATTCCACTCAATGTAACGATGATTGGAATTTTTCATCAGAAAATAGGAGAAACAGCAGGATGTATATAACCAGAAATGTTCACACAAACCTTAACGTTGCGGATGATGGAGCGAGAGGTCGGGTCATCGATGAACTCGACGCGGACCTGAAATTGAACATCAGCGGTACAAACAAAGGGGATAAATATCCTGCCCAAGCAATAGGCATATAATTAGTCGTCGTTAATGCGTCAATGAAGGCAGATAGATCTTCAACGACGCATTAACGCGAAAACCATTATGACGAAACATTAAAACATTTCAAACGTTTGCATTACAAACCTGGGTACATTGTCCCTGAGATCCGGTGCGGCCGAGAATCTTGGTCACTTTGGCGAGCTTGACGGGCTTATCCATGCTGCTGATTAAAGGTTACCTGACGAAAAGCTATTTGAATTTTTTTAATGACGCAAGTGAATTCTCGCAATGGGGATAATGCAATGGAATTAATATTTAGAGCGGATCGTCAAAAGGATCAGACTCAGATGTTCTTAGACAGACAGCAGCGTGATTGGAAAGAATTTGAAGCAATAAGAGTTTGAGTAGACGCTCGCAACGCTATAAGGGCTATTTTGCGAGGCAGAAAGCTGCAGAATCAAATTCACATGAAACATTGACGGAAATTATCGGGATCAAGCGAATAGAAGCAAAAATTCGTCAGAAAAACCGTCATCAACGCTTCAAAAACCAATATAAAGGAGAAAAAGAAAATTCGCCTAAAAGTCCTAAACCGCACAAGTACGGTAGGTGTGCATTAAACAGCAGAAGTGTCATCACATTCACGCGTACTCATAAATTGATGAAGTGCTGCAACAAAATGGCCGCTTCCCCACACTGTGTTCAATGTAATGCTTTAAAAAATGCTTTAACATGGAAAATATATTTTGTTTTTGTTTTGAAGCAATTCTATCGAGGGTAAACAAATGATTGGGGGTGCAGGCCGCCTGAAGGGCGTCGAATAGGCGAGAATGATGGCCTAACCATGCGTAAGCAGGGGAAGGATCATGTGAGAGACAAGACTAATTCCACTCCCGATGCTCACATTCTGCTTGACAGCCCTGGAGGAGGTTCCTTTCCTTCTTCATTTCAGCAACTTCCTCCACCATTGTGTGCTCTCTCAATGTGAGAGTTCAGAAGTACTGGAAGAGTCCTTTCAGAGCTGTTATCCATTCCTTCTCCACCTCATCGCCCCATTCACTGAAGTCGATCTCATTTCTGAGATCTTCGTTCCTTTGCATCGGGTGATCCACCCGTAATGCCCTTCATCCAAGTCGACTTTGCTCAACACAATCGCTCTACTGCCTTCAGAGAACAACTCAAGGAGACAGTGAGAATGTCTTCTTTCCACCTCATCATGCTTAGTATTCCAGTTGTCATACACCAATCGTTGTCCTAAGACCATCTCCATTCTCCTATGCCTATATTCTCCGAAAATCACGAACAAACGAGTCGCAGCTTCTTTCAGAACGCTTCAGAAGGTATTAATTATGATGATTCTTGAAATGAAGTCATTTCAGATCTATCTCGTTCTTCTCGCCTTCACACTTTTTGCTGGTCTTATAATTGTCATATGGAGTTTATGTGAGTATCAAGATGTTGGCCTCGACCATTTTCTTACGCAACCCTTCCAGCTTTTCCACCTAATTCAACAACGTATTTTCAGCAAAAGCGTTGGTGTTTCTGTACCTCTCACTACTTCTGGATGTCATATTCCTGATCTTCTGGAATCATTCCTCAACCAATTCCTCCTTCTTGTCTTCCTTCATTCTGGCCTCATCAGGAGTGGGTATCGTCAAACGACGACAGCATCTGAGGACAACCCACGTCTGTCTTACTTTCATCTTTGAGGGGAAGAGTTCCTCTCATTCTTCTCTTCTGTGTGGTTGTCTATCATGCATCATAGACAATTGAACAGAAGAGAAGAATGAGCTGCAACATTCATTCCATGTCATAGTTCACACTGCTATCGAATGGCATCTTCAGAAGATCTCCTCATCCATTTTCTCTCTGCTTGCTTTTCTTTACTTCGCCATTCTCGCCTCTTCTCTCATTTACCCATGGAAGAATGAGGGTCCAGGGTGAAAACAACAACATCTCAATGCTCATCAAGTACAATTCCTTCAGGACAATCCTCATTCTCGCTGTGCTCATAGTGGTCTTTGCCATTGGATTGACAGCAGTTCCAGCTGTTATGACAATATTCACAACGAGGTTGATGAAGACTCTTCCATTGACTATGATCATCTTCATTGCAGACTATCCATGGTTTCAGCAGAACTTCGAACGCATTCTGATGATTTCACAAAGGATGAAAACTCATTTCAAGTATTTCTTTACTCCAGATGGAATAGCAGCATGAAATTCAGCTGTGTGTCACGAAGCACTACATTCACATTCATACAAGCATCCTCAATGCATTTCACACAATTAGGAAACCTTTCAGGTCAGTTGCCTTTGAAATGTAAACGTAAACCGCTCATTACAGTATTTGGATGTCCCTCCAGTTATCGGTAAACCTCGTTCTTCTTGGTTGTTTCACATGGAATGTAGCATCATTTTTCTCAAAGGGAGAGATTCTGCGCGATCCTGACATTGGTCCGGTATTCACCCCAGGTTCCTTGACCATTTCTCTGTTTCAGCCACCTCAATATTCATAATCCTTCGTGACCTCATCCTTCCTCTCATTCTTCCTCTTTCAAGGATAGTCTTCATTGCTTTTGTGACAGATCAGTTAAGGTTCGTTGAGGCCCAATCAGATTTCAACAATGAATACTGTTCATTTTCAGAATAGCAGCCGGTCTCTTCACAGCGGCAATAGCGAGGTTGTTGTGTGCTCACAACAGAATTATTCATGATTTCGTGAGGGCCATTCCTATTTTCACTTACTCGTTCGACTACTGAAAGTGAGCCTCATTCAGACTTATTCCGTGGGAATTGCTTATTCAAACCACATGAGGACATCCTGCAGTCACTCCCTTCTCTTCTTTGGTGTTCCTCTCTGCAGATACGCCATTATTCTGGTGGGCAGCATAGTGAATCGGGTGAAAGAGAAATGTGCAGTGGACATTGCGCCATTATGGTGGACAGATGTGCCATGAGAAACTCGGAGCATCTAATTCACCACAACGGCGCAAATGTTCATGGCGCACCGGTCTTTCATAGCCTGAATCATTTCCATTCACTTCCATTCAGATGATCTCCCAGGCCACAGTCCTCACAATTCTCATCATTCTCGTCCATCAACGCATTTCAATTGTGACGATATAAAGTTAAATTGTAAAAATATTTATTAGAAATAATTTTTCATACAAACTATGTACAAACAAAGAGATCTTTGTACTGTTGGGAACTGTCGAACGGCAGTCAAGAATTCCTGAGATCACGAGACAATAGAAACGGGTCAAAGACGTTGGAGTGCTTTTGCTTACCCGTGTGAGTTAAGGTCGCGACTTCAACCAGTTGGAGACAATGCAATAGTCCTAGCGAATTACAAAGGTTCTAGCAAACGTTCTGGTGACAGATGTACAGAAAAAATAATAAGACAATATACTTGAAAGAGGGCGAATTGAGGACACAAAGGTTTTAAAAATCAGTCTTTCTGCATGTTGCTCAGAACGATCTTCTCCTCACAGCCATGAATCTTCTCCTCTCTGACATCATATCAGCCGCTGTCAATTGACGAATCAACTTGGAATTCAACTCGAAATTAGTTGAGATCATCACTGCTCTGTCAGCGAGAGTCAACTGAAAGCATCCATCACCTCATCCCTCCACCCCCATTGGTTACCTTGGGCCCTTTGAGCTTGAAGAGAGGATGCACTGGAATGGGAATGCCGTCCTTCAGAATATCGTTCACCTGAAGAAGTACTCATGCCAGAACATCAAAGAGTCTAACCATTCTCTGGATGATTTCATGGCCGAGGAATCCAGCATCGTCGAGTTCGTCCTGATTGAGGACATCAGGAGAAAGTGTTTTCTGAAGAAAAACAAGTTGTATTTTGAGAACATACACGCAATTCAAGCATAATCCGGCATTCCCTTTACTTGTGACTTCTGAAAAACTCTCTACTGACCATAGCAATCTGATCCAGTGTAATTCTTCCCTTCACAACCTTCGCTGTCATTCGCATCTTCATCGTTCCTGAATCATTCAGATTTCCAGAGTTGATCGTGTTCTGGTGGTTACCAGAGATGTCAACAGTCATTCGTCCAGCGAATGTTTCTCTTCCATTCGTGTCAATCGCCCTCACTTCCATCATTCCTCCCAGTTGGAAGTAGATTCCTCCTGGAAGAGAAGAGATCATACTAATCGATATTCGAGTTCATACCTGCACTTTCAGTCCTGACAATGAGAACAGGGGCCGATGTAGTGGAGAACAAGAAGGCGATACCCCTCAATCACATTCATTTTCACAACATTCATTCTGGAGAGGAACACCCTATATAATAGCATCATTTCCCTTGCTACCTGTTGGGAACGGCAGATCGAAGAGTGGGGAAGAGGTCTCCAACGCAGAAGAGAGTACCAGTAGACAGATCACATGTTGATCTGAACATCTTTTGTCTCCTTCCAGACTACAAACTACAAGATACCTCATCATCGATCCGAAATGAGGTGTAGTGGGGTCCACGCGCGTGTTGAACAGTCCGGTCCTGAATAAGGTTAGCTGAAATTATCTAAACCCGAGTTAAAGGAATCTGAAAAGAATGAAAAAAGGGGTTTGCGCAGACTTGTGGCCGTGGTACATGAGCGAGTTGGGCACGAAATCGGACAGGACGATCTGAATGGAGATCAAAGATCAAACTACAAAGTGCAGCTCTCACATCGAGCATTTTGTTCGACTTTCCGACGAATGCGGGCAGAGCTCGTGGTCCGAAAGGAGTGCGCCCTCCGAGTGGGGCGATCTCTCCTGAATATCTTCACCATCGCACATATTCCAGGTTCATCTCACCCTTAGAGAATATCTCGAATCCCTCATTAGTTGCCATTGGAGGAAAAGGCATTGAGTAGTCAAGGAACAAGTGCTCGGCTCGAGTCTGAACAATATTATGATATCAGATTCTACTACTGCGATAATCATGTTTTCCTCTTCCCAGAACATTTAAGATCTGCGTGAAACATAATATAGAAATATCCTACCAAGTCGAAGTTTTTGATGAGACTGGATATCTTGCTTCCGATTGTATTAGTCATTGCTTGTCTCTTTCCACGTGAAAGAACAGGAGGAACTCCACCCATTCTCCTGAATACGGTACTTCTCTTGCCCGTTATCACTCTCTAAAACTATTAATTCGACTGAAAGACAAGTGCACAATGGATGTGTCATCATGGTGAAATGGACACTTGAACTGTGATAATGGAAACAACGATGGCGCATCTGTCTTCACTATTATGGTGCAAACGTCCATGGTGCACTTGTATTTCATTCGTTATCCACTTCATCGTGAATTCCCCATTTTCATTCACAGAATATCCCCCACCTCTGTCTGAGTGCCTCTGCATCACTGATCATCTTGACGAGATCTGCATCTGCTGCACGGGCCAATGATAGTCTGCATAGAGTAAAGGAATGAAAGCGATTGAGAACCCCTAACAATCATCAGAAATTGAGGTAATGAACAAATTACAAGCTAGTGATTCTCACTTGGTTGGAAGGACAGCAAATCGTCCGTTGATCCTCGATTCCAGTAGATTCTTCATTCGTGGACACAACATGTCTCGGAAGAGATTGATGGCATCGTGAGAGGCAAGGGCCTGAAAGAGGTTTCATCAGACTTAACTAGTTGTACACTCCAAGAAACACATAGTTGCGGTACTAGTCGCAAAAACACAATTGTGAAACAATTTCATGATCAGTAGACAATATAAAATATAAACAAGAGGATCAAAAATCTCATGCTAAAATATGCTTACCACCAATTCCTTTCTTGAATTCTCTCCCAAACTGCGATTGTATGAAACGACCATGGGGAAACCATTCGGGATGTCACAACTGCGGAGCTGAAATGAAGAATGCATCGGTCTTGTGGTGTAGTGGTTATCACGTCTGCTTCACACGCAGAAGGTCGCCGGTTCGATCCCGGCCAAGACCTATCTTTTTTGTTACCTTGAGAAGTGGGTTGCCTACAGCGTCGGCGGATACGACAATCTCGGCTAAGACGCTGGCGCCAGTAGCGTTGAGGACCATAGGAGTGTTGAATGGACCATCTCTCAGAGCTCCGGCTGCATCCATCAACATTCTGAAAAATACAGAAAATTCGCTTCTCGAAAACAAGTGCCATTTGAAATCTGGATATTTTGACTAAAGTGATTCGCACGTCAATGAAATATCGGTGACGTTGGCCTGCAGGATATTAGGAGGCATGGACTTCACTCTTGGTTCTACGTTCTCAGGGATTGAACCAGACAAGAGTTTGAAGTGGGAGACACGAACCGACGATCGGGTCATCTGCAAAGAAAGGGATATTGTAATCCGAATGCAGTTTCCCACAGCTGTGAATATGTTTATTCACGCGCCCTTTCCTTACATAACTCAAAAAGGTGTGTAACTGTGCCGGAATGCAACCAGTTGCTGGTTTGTGTGATGTTTGAAGGAAGGAACAAACTTGTACAGGTTGGGGTTCAAATGGGAATCTGGATGTGACTGCCTCAGAGATGAGTGCATGTGCAATGGAAGTGGAGACATGGGAGAGACCAATGGGAGATAGACGAGCACGAACACCTGGGCCTGTCTGCAACAGAGGACTTTCAGAATTGGCAGGGACTAGGGGTTCTAATGGAAATCGGCAAATTTGTTGTCATTCTTCTCCGCAACGCGGTTCTCTCACTCCGACGACCGCGCGGCGAAGAAGAATGTCGACAGATTTACCGGTTTAGAACCCCTGGTATGGAGGGCAAGGAACAGTTAGGAACTGTCGTTAAGAACAATTCCAACATTTTTCTACGTTAATTTTTAACAATTGCCTAACGAAAAGAATGGTGTTGCTCATCTTGTCACATGCATTTGTGTGCACTCAAACAGTTCCGTGCCTATTTTCTATCCCTCTCATAGTGATCTCATGATGTGCACAAGTGAAAGGAAGTTCATCTTGCGCAACACGATTTCGTTTTCCAGTTCATTCGCGATAATGCTCCATATTGTTAGGTGTCATTGATAATTCCCCCTTAATCCACCATTGAATTCGTTTATGTTCTCGGCATGTGAACAGGTTTTGGACTCCTCTCATAACATGGCAAAAAGTGTCTCTCAATTGGTTCACAAACCTTCTCCCCACCCACGAAGCCCAATTGGAGCATTCTTTAATGGGGGTACTTGAGTGGTCAAAACATGATGTAATTCACTTGAAACTCTCGAAGAGAACACACAAATAGCACAGAGTTCATAAGCGGCAGGAGTTCAAAATCGGTTAACACACATCTTCTGAGAGAGTGAATTTGATTGTTGAAGTGAAAATTAAAATTTGTCCACATTATTCTCCGCTGCGCCGCCGTTGTCTATGAGGGAATGAGACAACGGAGCGGCGGAGAATAATGACGACAAATTTACCTATTTTGAACCCCTAAGACTCCTTCAGAATCAATGTCTTACCAATCTCTCATCTGGTTCCAGAAGAGTGCTCATATGAGGGTCTGCCAAGGAGTGGATGGATGATACAGACAATAGAAGAATCTGAATGTGGAATGAAACACAAGTCTCACATGAATTGAAAGTACAACAATCATCGTGGATCCTCTCTGCACAGCCATCCTGGAGGTCCTTTCACCTGATGAGAACATAGTATCAACTGCGTCGAAGGATAACCACGTCTTGAACCGATATACGATCTATTAGTATATGATCACAGTGCTCAAGAAAGTGTACACAGTTCAAAAACACTCGCTGTTCGTTTGAAGGACACGAGAGTGTGAGAATGGGGGGGGGGGGGGGGGGG
>JACMIF010000390.1:0-39568 GCA_014805445.1 Diplogasteroides magnus | reverse complement strand
CTTCGTGTGCAAAACATATCCAAATAGGACGAATCTTACCTTGAGGATCTTCTTTCCGTCGAACTTCACGCGAGTCCTCTTTCCAATAACCGTTGCGCGTTTGTTTCCACGCTGAGGCTTGGGCAGAATGCTCGCTGAAACATGAAAATTTCTATCAAGATTTTTCGGAAAACTATCAGTCAAAATTACAAAAATCCGTGAAGGTTTTGGCACCCTTTTGAACGTGTTCTACCGAGCAACAGTTGCTTCAATACTCTTTCGCACCACAATTATACGATAAACGAAAGAAGTTCACAGCCGTCTCTTTGTAATGATAAATATATTCATTACCAATTTCAATTATTCCATAGTCATATATGAAAAAATATTTTAAAACAAACCCTGGCAACGAAGAGGATGTGCTTGCCTCCAAGCTTCTTCTCCAGCTCACCGATGAGGCGAACCTGAAAAATAAATATAAATATATAACATCTATGATCCATCCGCGATTCACATGTAAACCGCTCGTTACACCTTGCTAATCCGCAGGGATTCGCTCGCGCGCCATGACTAGATTAGTTAGCAACTAGTGATGTAACAAAAAACCGCTTCTACGACTATGGCAGATTATTGTTGTTAAAATATCGAGGAGATCTTCTCCTTTGTTTTATACTCTCGTTTGCTTGCTTAAAGATCGCTGAATTATAGTTTGGCTTCTACCTGAATGAAAATGGCATATTTTCGGCAGCGATCAGCGATACAGAGCAGCCTATATTTGCGCGTTTCATAAATTCGTGCCCCTTTTGTTTCAACCTCTTATGTTTATGTGTATGCCCATTTATAGTTGTGCTTTAGCATCATTGGCACTCATACAAACATATGGCCCTATGAGTGTCTTTGGTGGTAAGGCACAACTATCAATAGGCATAGAAATATGTAGTTGAAACAAAATGAACATGATTTTTTTAAACATTAACACTTGCAAATACCACCACTTCTCACCTGGATCTTTTGGAACTGCTTGAGTTGACGGACGGGCTTGTAAACCACGATGATCTTCTTGTTGGCGACTTCGACATCCTACAATTGGCGCAATTATATTAAATATTCCTAAACGGGAACGACAAATTCTTGAATCAAAAAGAATCCCCAAAAAGAACACACAAATACATACGTACCTTGACTCCAACGATGTAGAGCTCACGGAGTTGAGTCTTGATCCCAGAGTTAGCTTCCAAATCAGCCAACGCGTTGGCGATCTACTTCTCGAGACCAGTGACGGATTTGCCGTCAGGCTTGATTATCTTGGCTGCCGCCTCACGCATACTGGACCCGAATTTTGTGCTGAAATAAATAATTATTGCAAAAAATAATATAAAGTAAAGAAAAAGAGCGACCACGGGCGAACACGAGTTCCTATTTCACAAAAGAAAGGCTTCAATAGCAATTTTACTTTTAGAAAATACAACAAAACATTGAACAAGGTTGCAGAACCGCGTGTCTAAAGTGTCATACCAAATGCAGCACAGTATTATGAAAAGGGTTTTCCACATGCAAGAACAAAAACGCACTCGGCACACCACAATACTACACCACAATTGAGGTTTAGTCTCCCGCCGCGAAACCCCTGATTATTCAATTCAATGTAAGGTAGAAATACCGCGAGAGACAACGGGGTTTGAAGAGACACGACGAGACGATCAGACGGTTCATGTATGCAAAACGCAAACTATAATAGAATAGAACACATTTTTCGCGTATTTTTCGTGTATTCCTGTCTGAAAAATATGCAACACGAACATTATATAAGTTATTCGACCAGTTTGTTCTTGCATGTGGCACAATACTGTGATGGGAAAAAAATATCGAAAAAAAGTGAAAAAATGCAATGTTTGGGATTTTCTACAGCGAGAAGCAGGCTTCGCTGAGGGACGTGCATACCCGCAATGGAGAGTACTCAAGTAGTGTGATTTTTCTGATTTTTACTAGAATTGTTGGTTAAGGCATAACAATGGGGGGAAATTTTCAAAAGTGTGTCACTTTTGAAAGTTCCCCATATTTTTATGCCTTAACCAGCAAGTCTAGTAAAAATCAGAAAAATCACACTACTTGAGTACTCTCTATTGCGGGTATGCTCGTCCCTCAGTGAAGCCTGCTTCTCACTGTAGAAAATCCCAAACATTGCATTTTTTCACTTTTTTTCGGTATTTTTTCCCATATCTCCTTGTAAAAAATTCGAGGGGATTAGCTAAAGGTAGTTTAAATGTTCACTCGTTATGGGTTCTTCAAAGATACATAGTAGGATCGAAAACCTCGAGACCGGTCCAAACATGTCCATTGTGAGTTCCATCTCCAAACAACATAAATATGTTCAGGTCCACACATGTTTACCATTAGTGGGTGATGACGTCACTCCTTCTGATGATGTCATGGCAGTCGATTTCCCAACACCAATTTTGACCCCTAAAAAGGATTTCGTGCCATAACTCTTTTAGAAATGATCGGAAAATCAATATTAGATATACAAAAATCGGATATTATTTCCCGAAGAAATCAGCGTTGTTAGGGCTTATGTCGTCAATCCTTGGAAAGTTGTGCCCAAAAACCGAAAATTTTCGAAACTTTCAATTCTGAGAGGCGCCAAACTTTCCAGGAATGTAGAATATAATAAAAATGAAAATTTTAGATGCATAGGACACCATGTTGCGCAAGTTCATTCAGCAGTAGGGAACGCCCATTGGAACAGGTTTCGGAATTCCGAAACTCAGCAATGGGGCGCGCTGGCCTCTTCATTCTGTTCCATCCTGGTCCGTAATATCGGTTTCTGTTCCGAAACCGCGCGGTACAAGATGAATGAAAGGGGGAATTACTGTTCCGAAACTAGAGGGGACGTCGAGTCTCGGAATTCCGAAACTATCGTCTGTTCCATAAGGCGATCCCTATTCAGCAGTTACAGCCAAAATTCGCATTTTCGCGGAAAAAAATCACATTTTTGGCTATATCTTTTGCATGAACTGCGCACAATGATGTACGCACTAAAAATTTTATTTTGTGATATTCTGCATTCCTGGCAAACTTCACCTCTAACTTCAAAATTGAAAGTTTCGAAAATTTTCGGTTTTTTTGGGCACAACTTTCCCATGGGTTGACGACATGAGCCCTAAAAATGCTATATTCTTCGGGAAATAATACCCTATTTTTAGAATATCTAACATCGATTTTAAGAGCACTTCTAAAAGAGTTATGGCTAAAAAACGCTTTTGGGGGTCAAAATTGGTGTTGCGAAATCGACTGCCATGACGTCATCAGAAGGTGTGACGTCATCACCCACTAATGGTAAACATGTGTGCACCTAAACATATTTATGCAACAGTTGTTTGGAGATGGAACTCAGTTTCCGCAGAGAAATTTCAAGAAAACCTAAAAACGGCAAGTACTTTCGGAACACCCTGATACTCTGAACACCCTGATACTCTGACGGAACACTCTGCACTCACAAACTACGGTGAAACTACGGTTTCAAGAAGCCGTAAGGGGAGACCGCGGAAGCGCTTCACGAAGGAGGAATCAATATCTTGGGATGGGGAGAGAGTGAGCGGAAATGAGAGAGTGCAGAGGAAAAACGGTAGTGATTCCTCCGTCGGGAAGCGCTTCCGCGATCTCCCTTTACGGCTTCTTTGATGACTTCGGACGATAGTTTGATACTACGCCCGACAAATCGGCAGCTTTTACTACAAAAATCGGTAGTATTTTTATGCATATGGTTCGAATCCGTAAACCGAGATTACAGAAGCACTTCCCGCTTGATCGATCAATAACCTCGGCGATATCAGACAGTGATAAAAGAATGGGAAGCGGGTAGATGCAGAGAAAGGGGAAGGGGTGGGGACATTGAGGTACCAGTCGGGAAGCGCATCCGCAATATCGTTTACGGCTGCTTTAAAGTCGGTTCGATTTTAATTCAAGAGGAATACCGAACTATTTTGATCTTATGATCGAGAAAGTATTATTATAATAGGGTGTTCCGTATATTTTGTCCCTTTTTTCATTTTTTCTTTCGAATTAAATTTCGACGAAGTTAGCAATCACTGTGATCCAAAAGTAATCTACAACGATGACCACCACTCCCTTCCTGTTTTTCCACAGGCTTCTGAATCTATCCTTCCAGGACAGCGCAGGCAAATTATTCATCTAATTGTACTATGGCATTTTGATCACATCAATTCACTGAAATTTCTTTCCTCTTAGGAATGCAGCAATGACTCTGATTTCGTAGTTATCGCAAGGAGTGATGCCTGGAGAGTTTGAAGGAAGATTGATTTTCTCGAACCCCAACGAATTCATATTTTTCTGAATTTTCGTCGAAATACATGCGCGGACAGTATCAAGTGATTTCAAATTTTGTCAGTTTTCTTATAGACAGATTTAATTCCCCTGTTAACCCTAATAGTTGCTGGTAATAGACATGCAATGTAATAATTCGCGCCACAGGTTGTAGGTGCCAGTTGATCGGTCTGAGGATGTGGTTTCGTTATAAAAATTTTGTAAGCACTTGAACAGCGCAGATTCCGTGGACCACATCTGCGCACTGAAAAAGATATGACCAAGAGCTGAAAAGAGGAGTTCTTTATCTACAAGGTGCAATATTTGTTTTCGATTCAATTCGTTTGGTTCAGGAGATATAGGTAGATATTGACTTGGGTACACTTTGGAGCCGAAATTCTTGACCAAAAACCAATCCTTCAAGATTTTATATAATTTTTCTTCGTCCGTTCTATTCTCAGTAATAAAGAATAGTTTCCTAATTAGTGCTATATGCGACCATTCCATATAATTTATTTCAGAATTTTATTGCCAGTTTTAGCATACTCCTATTTTTTCGAGTTCGCTCGATCAAGAATGCAACTAGACTTAGTCAAAGGGTTACTTTGGGCTAATGGCTTGTGGAATCCCCTTACAAAGTAACCAGCATGTAACGTGGGTAGTAGCTAACTTCCACTATGAAATTGGGCATTCAGGCTTGCTTGGCAAAGAAATGATGATTTTTCCAAAAAATACAAAAAAAATTAATTTTTTACAATTATATTCTATTATTTAAAACAATTCAAGGAAGCGAACAAGAACCACTTTGACTTAGCCCTTTTCGCAGCTGTGCATGTACTTTCTATCAGTAAAAGAGGCAACCATTTATCGATCTCCCTTTTCGAGAAATGATTTTTGAACATGATGTCCAAAATAGGGACAAAATATATGGAACACTCTAATATCCATTTATCATTCTTCTAATCTCCGCGGAGTGGCTGTCTCTCCGTGTTATAGATAACAGCTCCGCGGAGATTAGAAGAATGAGAAATACATTTGATTATTGATTTGAAAACCCTACTAGGAATGTCTTATTATCCGCGCGCTATGATCTTGACTTGTACAGCATAAGTGTATTTCGTCTCGAATGTTGACATTATTTAAAATCGACTTATGTTTCACGGACTAGATAAGAGTGCTCCAATGTCAAGAAGTTCTGTTAAGCGGTTGTCATTGTTAGCATACCTTAGGAGAATGAATTCGAATGGAGAAACTGCCAGCAGCCTCCTGCTCAACTCCTAAAGGCATATCATTGGATTGGGGTTGGAAATGAGTAAAAGTACCTTCTACCACGTCTTTCCTATCCGCCCAACCGTCCGAGCCGATCCATTGGAAAGGCTGAAATCATTCATTTTCCAAAAAATGACTATCAATATATACAAGATAAAGAACGTTTCTCGGTAAGTATTATACGACTAGTAAAGATCATGTTCTTGACTGACCACAAACTTGTCGTTTCCCTTCCTAAGTCTCTGCTGTGCACGAAACATTCCATTCATTGTTGCTCCCTCGCAGAAACAGACTGCCACCTGAACTTGGTTCTTGTCCACTTGTCTCAATCCAAGTACGTAATATCCCAGGAAAATCAAGTTTCTGCTGCAGCTTTGCGAGGATTGATCGGGTGAATGGACATTTGCGCCATAAGGTTGAAAAGAATACTTGCTCCATCCTGGTTCAATGTTCATTTCACATGGCGCAAATATCCATAGCGCTATTCTCTGTCGCCCTATATATCACAATTCTCTGACTTTCACCTATACTTCCTGATCTATAATACACTACAACATCAAGAGAGGTTGTTGCCTTTTAGTGTATCATTCATATGCTGTCAGAAAATCACTCTCATAATTCGCTCGCTGTAATGTGGTGAGCATAAACGATAAGGGATTAATTTAAATTCTAAACACTGACAAATATTCGGTAGAAACAAAATGCTCAATGTTGTCATGAAGCGTATTTCTAACTTCAGAAAGCATATTTGTGTGTACATCAAAGTATGTTTCAAGTAGTCAATAAATGTCATTGTTTTCATGAGAATTGCTCTGCCGCATCCGTTCTTGGTAAATAAACGTAAAATCGATTCAAACACGAACCTGTGGACGGGCCTTCTGACCTGCGAGAGATGCGAGAACCTGAAGGGGAACAGCTAGGATGTCGCTAACGGGAGACGTTATTGACAGCCGTCGATTCCTAGCCGTCTAGCTTCATTCCTAGCTGTTGTCTCTCACTTCGCAGATACAAGAGCTAGGAATGAAACAAGACTGCTAGAAATCAACGGCTGTCAATAACGACCCAGTAGCGACAGCCTAGGAGCAGTATTTCAAATAAGACTACACGGCAATCACTTTGCGTTTTATCCACTGATTGAAAGTGTTTAAAAAAAACAATCTATGTTTTACTCATATTCCAAGTTTTTTTTCCTAATTGCAAACCTTATCGTATTCTTCATCTGTCGCCAGACTCTTGATCTTTTCCGAGTACGCAATGCAGACCTACAACGAACTTCTGCATTATAACACAGTAATTGCAAGCATACATCAGACTCGTCCTTGCCCAGAATGCGCTCCAACTCCTCGAATCCTTTCTCGCCGTAGTTGCCTGAATTCAAATGGATTCCTTAACATGAAAACAACGTTTTAGACTTCTGCGATATGATATGTTTCACAGAGCAAACAAATATGTTTGAGATATTCGAATGCTATTGTGATCAGCGTTTCTTACTCTTAAAATTTACAGAACTATTACCGGCTGAATAGATGACGGCTATGTAGGTCCAATTAAAATAAGCTAAGATCTTGGCAATGGCCTTGGCCTGCCACACGTCCGATGGAACGACTCTGCAATGTTGCGTTGTTTAGAGAAGATAACGATATGAAGTGGGTACATCCATAGGAATCAAATCATTTCATGTTATGTGGACAGAGCAAAGAAAATAATGTATGAGAACAGTGCAGATTACGGCAGGTAGTTTGTATGCGAGGTTGGTTGTGTGTCAGGAAAGCTATATAGCTTTGATACATAGAAGCAGAGAAACATATCTGAATTTGCAAACAAAATGCCAACCCTAGTGCAGATACAGCAAATATGTGCTCCATCTACCGGTACAACCCTCTCACTAACCTGAGGAAGTATCCGAATTGTTCCTTGTCAGAGAGATCTGGTGTTGTGGCAGAGTACCCGATTTGAGGGATGCGGAAGACCTTGAATAATAATTTTTTCCACTGATATTGAGCTCAAAAAGTTGTTTAGACACCAAATACATACGGAGGTCGACTGTGGTTGGCAGTTTATTTTATCTCTTATGTTTCAAAATATACCGTCTGTAAAACATAACCCATAAAGTGTTCAAACTGCGTACACCAAAGTCGTCTACATACCTGTAGTAGATTCTGCACTGCAATTGTACCGGAACTCTTTGCTGGTCCCACCACTGCCACCACGGGAGATCGTTTCTACAGTGGATAAGTGATTTAATGTGAGTAATAGAGACATTGGACAAGCATTGATCAATGTTGAATTGTTTCATTATATTGTACTTGTGAAACATAGATGCAATGGACACTTTGGTTCAACGGTTTCTTCTAAGTGAGAAAAAATCTGACAATGCAAGCGTCAGTGTAAATATGTCATTGACGACAGTTTCGAATATTGTCCAAAACTGTCTTCGATTAAAAGTTGTCGACGGGTAAGGCGACAGTTCGGTGTGGTGCGTCGTAAATTTATAGTACTTCTCGTGTTCATTGTAGCGCAAAAGTCTACTTATCTTACTCCTCTGACCTTTTCGCATCCGGGTGTCTGACAACAACTGCACTGTGCAACTCCCTCTCTCAGGAAGGCAATGGTCTGCTCCATTGCTATTCGCTCCGTCCAACACGAGTCTCTGCAATGGACAATTTGTTACCAAGCATCTACTTGCACCGCATCCACTGTACCATTATCTTGCTCACGAAGCGCATTCCTTGTCTCCAATATATTTTGAAGTGACTGTCTTTCATAACTGACAGTCAATAGTAGCAGAATAGATTAAAGAAACTTCGTATGCATATTCAAGGTCTCTAATCAGAACATGGATAATAATTCTAATTCCCATTGTGAGTTATTGTTTTTTCTCAAATAACCCTAGCGATAAACATTTTTTCACGGCTTTGATGCAATATCTACTGTCCGTGAAACACAACATTTTTCGTCAATTTGCCCACAGTTGTATAACGACTTATGTGATGGATGAAACATATGTAGGTTGCATCCTCTTCTCACCTTATGGATATTCCCAGTTTGAATGGCAGTTGCTCGTTGAGTTCTCTTACAGTCTTCAATGCCATCTCTGTTCGGTGTATACCGTACTGCTCCCTGTATACTTTCCCTTTCTTCCCTTTCCCAATGCACACCACGCACCATATCGTTCCGCAGCCTTCCACTCCTGCCTTCTGGTGGTGCAGCGAGAAGAGAGCGCCGATCTGCAATTATTTCGTTCCACTTGAAATTGTTTGATGACGGACTTTAGGTACAATTATGGGCCCATCTATTTTAACCCCTCGACAGCTTTCTATACTTGGATGAGAAGAAGAAGATGAAGAAAGAGGAAGAGGAGGGAGGGAGAGAGCGAGGAGCGGGGGAGGAGGCAAATCGCGTTTTCGGCTCTTTCCCTCACACAATTCGCAATCCGTTGACACCCTTTGACTCAAGTGACTCTCAAGAGGCCACGAATTTGAATTTGAATTGCCGCCCTTGATTCAGGGACTGAAAACGTGCCTGGATCTCGCCCGGAATTTCCGCCATGAGCATGCGAGCTGATTGTTGCACCTGAACACAGTATTACAGTACTCCTGACTCTGAATTCAATCGATAATCAGAGGCCTACCGTAGTCTTGGCGACCACATCGAGAATCCGCAGCATGAGCAGATTGACGTGTGAGTACAACATCGTGCACCGACTTTGCTAGTGTTTCGTCGAATAGAAGGCGCTTTAGGAGACGATGCGAGAAGACTGAAAAACATTCCATTTCATGGACAAAATGCTGGAGAAAGCTTTAATTAGTGTGATTTCTAAAAGGATACTGTGTAAAACATCTCTTCTCTCTTTTATTCAATATAAGAAGGTTTAAACTAAAAATATTTGAATATTTTTAGTTTAAACCTTCTTATATAGTATTTGGAGAGAAGTATTGCGCCGTGAACTTTTGCGCCATAGTGGCCAAAAGACACTTTACTAGTGGCCGGAGCGCTTTTGCGCATTTCGCGACTATGTTGCAAATGTTCAAGACTCTGTTATCTTTCTCCCATAGAATTCGGATGCACGCCAAGGGACGTATGCGCCACAATGATGAAATGGACAGATGCGCCACCATTTCTAGGCTCAAATGTACTTTACCAATATCACCAACGTCCATGGCGCTGTTGTGTTTCACCAATAGAATCACCTGTGATTGAATTCTGGCGCCCGCGGGCGCCAGATGAGAATGGAGTTAGACGACTTCTCAGTACAACAAAGATGAGAATGTGAAGTAGAAGATGGACGATGGTCGATGGAATGAAATCAGACAATGGAAGATCAATCTCTTGCATCACCAACATTGAACAGTCCGCACATGGCCCACACGAGAACACCCGTCTGCAACTTGCGCTGTATAGCAGACGGAATGGCGCGGTTTCAGGCGGAACGAAATAATAGTGCTTGACGATAAGAAACAGACGGCCATTCAATGATGCGAACAGGAAAAGAGCGACGCGCGAAACGAAATAAACGCAAAATGATGGATGAGCATGCATAATGGGATATGGAGACGAGAGGAGAGATGCTAAAAAGAGCAAGTCCGAAATCAGAAGAAGCGACGGACGAAGAAATTATGGGTGAGGGAGCAAGAAGAGCAATTTGTTGTGCAAGTAATGAAGAGTGCAATGAACGAGTACCATTATGGAAGTACGAAACTGGAACAGAACTTTGAAAACATTTGGATTGTTCAGCGTTTGAGCAGAAGAAATGAATCAGAAAGCGCAACAATGGAGAATGGTATCGATTAGTGAAACACTAAGAAGACGGGAAAATGCCCCATTTTCGTATTTGGAATAGGAATGCAGAATGGTTTACATCAATCTATTATCGGTATCTATCAGATTACAATGGCATCCAATTTACGACTAAAGAACTTGCACAAAATTAATAAAGGGTTTGAAACATATCTAAAAACAAGAAAATTGTCAGTCTTCGTAATTATTTCAGGCCAATATGATCAGTGGTGCCACTTTTTTGATATTTTTTGATACTTGAATGTTTCATTTTCCCATTCGGAATAGGAATGCAGAATGTTTTACTTCAATATCTTATAGGTATTATATCTATCTGATTACTATGGCATCCAATTGACGAATAAACAACTTTCACAGAATTAATAAAGAGCTTGAAACATATCTAAAAACAAGAAAATTAAAATGCCAGTTTTCGAAATCATTTCTGCCCATTTTTCATATTGACGCCACTTGATTGGGAATCAGATTGCATGAAGAATGGACAGCAAAGTATGGGGGGAAGGTCGTAGATGAAGGCCTTCCGGAAGGGGAAGAAAAGGGAGATGAGACATGGAAGATGAAGGAGGAATGCCTCTTCCAATGAGAGAGAACCACTTGGAAGAGGGGAATGGAAGGGAAGTAAGACCATCATTCATCCTCATCTCTTATTACTCAATCCACTCTACTTGCTCTTTCTCACTGCCCAAAGTTGTGGTTCCTCGAAATTGCAGAGGAACTTCAGAAGAAAACTGGACCATCTATGAGGAATGAGTGTACCCAGAGAGCTGTTCTTACTTTTTAACTATTTTAAAAGAGTTGGGGTCATTACAGGGCTTGTAAAAATATCCTCATGCCTCTATATCTTGCAACCCAAGATAATCATGTCAAATAGAGAGTTCTGTCCATTGAAGATGTGAGACTCTTGGATGTCACATCCTTCTTCCTCTCATCTTTGGCTCTTTTAGAGTGACCCTCCGGAGAAAATCCAACAATTTGTCTCACTCTCTCCGGCAGAACAAAGGATAGCTGAGATTCTAGGTTATTTATCCCTTTTGTTTTGACGGGATAGGCCTTCCCATTGACTTTTCATCCAATATGTATCTATAATAGATAGGTGGTTACATCAAAAACTGACAGAAGCTGGAGCGCTTTCTGAATATTTTTAAAATAGTAAATCGACAGGCGGCTGACAAAAATTAGTAGATACTGTTTTCTCAGAGTAATAGGCACATAACTTTTCTAGAATGATCTCGACAGAAAAATGTTTCAAAATGGCGGTAAACGGACGCATCATAGGACTCGTTTGAAGTTGCCACGGAAATAACTGATAACATATAAGTGAGTAGTTGTAAGATGAGTCATAAAGACTGTTCTGAATGCATTTGAGAGTGGGGGAACTAAACGAGTGAAATGCGAGTAATGGTGGAGTGAGAGAATTAATTCCCCTTTAGCTGCTCCCTTTTTCCTTCTTCTCCTCGTCTCCCTACACAAATCTGAATTGGCCCTTCGAGGGCCGAGTTTATACTGGTAGTTCATTGCGCGCAAATGACGAAGAGAAGGGGAGAAAGGATTGAGAATGAAGAGAATCAGGCAGTGAGATCAGAAGAAATAGTTATTACAGCTATCGCGGTCGGTCAATCCCGAAACGAAAAGATAGTGCATATTTACTTCTAAAAGGTCCCCAAGATGCCTATGAACACTATTCTTATGCCAGCCGTTCTGCTTATCACACGTTCTTGAAACATAACTCGAATAAACAAGACAGGACTATTTGCAGGGGCAGACAGAACGAGTCCTTCCAAACTAAAGGGCAAAGTAGACATTTCCATGAATTTGTGATTAGCACAAGAAAGGAGTCCCCGGACAACATTGTCGGTTTATGTTAGACGAAGGGGGAATATTGGTTCAAGCGTTTTTCAGCATTGCGTGCTAAAGTTCGAACATCGAAGATGCGCATTTTAGGCGGGAAATTGTTTTCGTGGCAGGACCACCCACATATGTCCCGCATCGTTAGAAGTGTCTTCGTTAGAGGCGGTGGACCGTGAAGGTTCGTCCTCCTATCTGAACGGCAGGAACGAGAGAAGAAATTGGATGAAAGACAACTGCGCCATGGACCATTGCGCCGTAATGGTGAAATGGACAGATGCGCCATCATTGTGCTGTTTCTCACAGCACAAACGTTCATTTCACAATTATAGCGCAAATGACCCTGGCGCTCGTGTCTTTCACCCAAGAAATTGCCTTTTCAACACCAGTCTCGTTCATAACTCCACTTTTTTCTGCACACTTTTCTTGTCTGAGCGGCCATTTACTAATATAGGGACTAGGATTTCAAAATCGGAAGTAATGTTGATTTCACTTTCGCCTAATTTCAATTGCGAGATGTTGTCTCAACTTTCGAAAGACGACCACTCTGAGGAGACGATTGAGAAATGCACTTTATTACCGACTTATAAACCCTAATAGATACTAGGGGGAGAGGAACTGTGACGGAATTCTCGAGTATCTTGTAGACGTAGGAGGCGTAACAAAGGCATTTACTGTTATTAGACGTGCAGAGGCGTGGAACAGAATGAGAATGGCCAAATACGACTACAGCAGACTGAACCTGCAGACTATTCATGGCGGTAAGAGAAGAATAAGGCGAAGAAGAAAAGGCAGCGGAGAAGAATACGCGCATAAATGCCTGTCGGGTTGGCGATTATAATTGAATTTGCGGAGTCCTTCCCCCCGTCTTCTTTCACCCTCATCCTACACTCCCACTCATACATTTCGAATTTAGCGCCACGTTTCGAAAATCAGGCGCCAAGTTCAAATTCGGGGGAAGGAAGTGAGTGGGGTGGGAGGATCTGGGAATGGAAACCGAGAAGATGAACCATATGCGTGAGGACCGCGAATTTACTCCTCAAGGAATGCGAGGGAATAAGAAGAAGTTTCTCTGCAGGTCTCCACACAAGTTTGCGTTGCTGATAGAATAAAGAGGAGGGGGAGAAGAAGAGCTATTAGATGGTGTGGATATATCCAATAGAGGTTGAGAGGAGAAGAGCACTCAAAATGGATCATATTCACTGTTTTTGTTTTCTCTATGTATTTACTATATACAAACACAAACGGAAAGTAATTGTGGACTATATTACTTTTGGGTTACTTGTGCACCGTGAAACATAAAGTGTAGTTCTTCTACCAAGAACGATTTTGCCAAGGTTTGTGAATACATGAAACATATGTATGAGATCAGGCCCTAACGTTAAGAATCGAATGTGTCCAAATAGACAAGAAGTCAGGTAGACAATGAATGGCTTTTCGTTATCGGCAATTGAGCTGCATCAATCAAAAATCGCCGATAGTGCAGTGATTACGGAGACTGCCCTATGCGACCCTGATTACTGCGATTAGCACTTCTGGACTCGCACCAAAACAACCATCTATTGATTGATAACTGATACCACCGATCAAGACGATTGCATTTCGCGCAAACAAAGTCAGCTAGGGTAAAATATTGGCGGATCAAAAAAATTCAAAATGAACGCCTCGTCAAGATCGAACTGTAGGATCCTGCCACAGTAAAAAGCATGCTGTGAAGCATATTAGGTGGCCGACAGTGTTTGCGTGGGTGCTGCAGTGCAAAACAAAAAGAGGCAGTCTTTTCGCATAGCAATTCTCCTTTTCTGAGCTGTCGTTTCTTCTTCGGGCACACAAATTGGACCAATTTTGGTTGCCTCTTGGAAATAATAACGAAGGTTGTGACGGGGCGACGAGGCGACAAACAACAATATGATAATGGTGAAGACGGCGGAAGAGGAGAGGGAAAGGGAGGAGTCGACGCGAGACTCGACAAAATAGACTTGTGCTTCCTCTTTTGAGACCGCGCAATCAAAGAAGGATGAGGGATGTGGAGAGGCTGAAGAGACTCTATCGCACGCTCAAAATCAAATCATCGCCTGTTAGAGAAGAAGAAGAAGAAGAAGAGGGGAAGAAGAGGGGGATATATATGCCCCCTCCACTCGAAGAGGAGGACCCTCTTGTACTAAAAGACATCCAAGAAACACTCTGCACACTAGGTACGACCATCGGGGGATGAGGTCTGAAGTCAACCAAAAATGTTTGACTAAAATGTTTTTCATTCCGTCATGAAGCACAGAAACATATTTATCATCTCTTTAGTGTAATTTTTTATAATTCACCGAAGCGTTGCATGGATCCTACTGAAAAACGAATGTTGAAACACCTTTCTGGAGCTCGTGAAACATAACATTGATAGGCAGAAGGAGAGACTGTGGATCAGTACTAGAATTGAGTGAATCCTAACGTTGCTGAGAAATAGGCAGTCACAACATGCAGGAACATATTTAACTATTCCATTCAGGAAATCGGGTGAAAATTCCCTTGTCAATGAAAAAACAGAAAAATACAGAAAAAGAAAGCGTGTAGAGACAGTATATTTATGAGCATAAACACATATGTTTCAAATCATGATTAAATATTGGTAACACCAAGTGTTACAATCAAACAAAGACGGCGAGTTCAATACAGAGGAATAATGGTTGTTTTACCCAGAAGGACTTCTTCTTCTCTCGTTATGGGGTCGAAAGTAGTGGATAATCGACGATGGAATGGGCAGTAATAAATTGGAAAGATGCGTGGTCACTTGAATTAGGAGAGACGAGTATATGAATACATTTGGGACTATGATGGAGTGTGGAGGGAGGAGGAGAGGGAGAACTATGAACAAACTTAGACGATCTTTGAAGATGGAATCCAATTTGACGATGGACGGTGGATAGATGTTTACTAGAGGTTATGAGATTTTTTATGAATAGTGCGAGGGCGCTGAACGAAAAGGAGCTTGAAGACACGTTTAAAACAGCGGCTGAGCGATCCACTTCACTTCAGGGATGCGAGATGAAAAATGACAGTTTTTTTATATTGAGTGTCTGGGCGAAGACGAAAATATGAAGCGAGGGAGTTTTATGCACGATATCAACGGATATCTCGATCAAGCAGATTGACTACATTTTGGATTATGTTTCAGAACCACCATATATTAGAAGAAATACATTCTGTGAAACATAATCCATAAAATAGTTTTTCCGGGAAATAACCTCGATAGATGGTTGAAGGAAGATACATTTTGAGTGAATTACACGCATGTCCACGATCTCCGTACATATGAAATCCTCATTCTATCACTGACGTCCGAGTCGAATAAGTCGTCTGGGTTCTCCAACCATTTTGGTCGTCACGGATTCATTGGAGATCTGACTAATGTCTGGTTCGTCGTTTCTGTGAAAAGTCAGTTAGTTTTCTGCACGAGATTGCAGTCAACATGGGAACACATTTGCCGGAATTGACGTATGAATCTTCGTGCGTTAACGGAAAAGCTCAATATCAAATAATGCGAATGGGTTTGCCACTCGAAGGTCCTTGCAATATTAGCTGTTATACTAATATTGTCTGGCCATCTCACAAATATGGCGCAAATATCCACTGCTCTCATTTCCTTCATCACCCTGAAGACCACTTTTTATCGTTCCCTCCTCCATTCGCAGTCTTGCAGCAGCACAAAGAAAGAATGTGAATGTGTGTCTCACTCCGGGAACCATCATTTCTTCCTTTGCTGTCAATGAATCCATGTCATTCGTCGTCGTCTACCTATCCTGACTGGTTGTCTCTACTCTCCTGGAGATAAGAAGCTTCTCCCCCAATGTCCAGTGAGTCCCGATCATTCACCCCTATCCGGTTGCCTCTGCAGTCCGAGGGGGAGGAAGCGGATGAGAGGGTCATCCTAGACACTCATACAGTGTGGAGAACTCATCTACAATGCATTGAAAGAGACAAGAAGAGCTTCTTCCTTCACCCTCTCAGTTCTCACAGATCAAGATGTATTCCCTTTCCTTCCCAAAAATGTCCAATTCCTGGCTCCTGCCCCTTTTCCTTCTTACCATTGCTTTCGTCAAACCTGCAGAAGCCAGGATCATATTCTGCGTGGACAACGCTAATGTGAGTTTGAGGCGGCCGGTACTCCCACAGTGTAACTCGAGGCGTCCGTATTCGTGTACTCGCATCGTGTAACTCTCAGGGCACGTGCGAGATCGACCCTCTGTTCGGGTGGTGCTTCCACAACAAGACATCGGGGGCATTTAACTGCGACGATGGAGGTTTCTGTGCAGGAAAAGAGACGATAAGAGTATGTTTGTTCAACATTAGATTAATACCTGAGTGCAATCACCGATGAGACTGAGTTGGCCATATTTGAATATGTTGTTGCATATCTCGCACATTTTTTTCTGGCCTTTAGCTTACGATATCTTTCATGTATTAGAGTAGAAATGTCAGTGATTACCACCAACATTGGGAATTCCACAAATAAAATGTAAAATTGTTATTTGAGAACAAAGTGATGAGTGGCTGCTTCAACACAAACGACAACCAGACAGTGTGTTGCTGCAATGAAAGTGTTAGTCTTTCTTTACTACCTTTTCTCTTAAACTGCCAGTCTGACGTACAGTATAGTCATTCAATACTCCCATCCTACTGTACATTTCCCTTACCAGGAAGGCTGCAACATCGCCTTCACCACCATGCCCCCGGTCGATGAAACGCACACACAGAAGTGCGCATTCTCTCATGAGGTTCGGTCATCTATCGATAGATCGGGTACGGTATCACGCACTTTAGGAACCCCATGTATCGCCCAAGAACATGAGGCCATGCGACGATCCGTGGTGCTACACGTACATGACTGCCGTAAGTGCACTGTAGGGTTACCGTAGCCCTGATTGACATGAGTTTCATCAGTAAAACAAAAGCAGAATTCGAACAGAATACGCAATGAATAGAAAAATCCTACCTCAAAATAAAGATGTAATGAAAATGGTATGATATCAATATGCAGGAAGTTGACGGAGGCCTCTACACAGAAGATTCACAACTCGTGAGCGTGGCACTGTCATGTTGATTATGAATATGCTTCAGTCCTAGCATTTAGAGTAGGGATAGAAATGAGATAGTAAAGTCTAGAATAGAATAGAATAGAGAATAGATATAGTTCATTTTGGGAATGGGCAGATGTTGAGGAAGAACAATTACAGGAAGTTGACGGTGGTCTCACCACTGTATACAGGGGATGCCAATCGAGGACCATGATCAAACATCACATGTACAAGCAATTGGACGAGGTTTGTGAAGGAGAATAATATAATAGGACTTACAAGTACTATATTTCGTTCTCGGAAGAAATCAAACAGGCTGTCGTTCTTGAGATTGGAACTGACAATCAGGTTAAAGACTGCATACCTATATCCTTCAGATGTTCAACAACGACACGCGATGGAAGGACTACGAACACTTGAATGACATGCCAAGGTACGTTTTCAATGGCATTCTGGTAACATTCTTAATGAGAATCGTTCCTTAAAAACGAGAAGTAGTCAACTACGTTTCGTTCATGTAAACCTATTCGAAGGCCATCCTTTGTTTTGCGACTGAAACATGTGTGAAATCAACCCAGGAACGAGAGCTGAGAAACGAAGAAATAGCTACTCGGAAACTCAACTTCCATTGAATGCATGATTCTGGATCGTCTTTCCCCTGAAAACAAAGCGGGCACGAGCCAAAACACTGGTCATTGATGGGAAATGTGAATGGTTCATGGTGCTCAGACAGTATTTGTTAGGGAACGACTGGTGGATTGACTTTTGATTGAGGCTTCATTCGATCGGTTATACTTACATGATGAGCGAGAGAGAATGATTCACCGGCGCTTGCGGGCGAAAAGACGGCCCATAAGTAGGAAAGGGAATCCAAGCAAAAGGCACATTTCTGTCTTCTAATTCCCTCGGAGCGGTTGTTTCTCTCACGTGATGGACAACCGCTCCGAGGGTATTAGACAACAGAAACGAGCACTTCTGCTTGGATTCCGTTCCCTACCCATTTTTCCTAGTCTTAGTTGATGATTCATAGCCTTTTCCACCCACGCTTCCTCTCATCTTCTCATTCCCTGGAATCTGTTTTGTGTCTTCTTCGTCTTACTCACAAATGCACAGTATTCATCCATGCAAGGCACATTGTGTCTCTTTTTCCATCTTCTCATACAACATTAACAGGGGAATAAGGCTTGTTTCGCAATATGTTTCAGGGAAGGGTTAAAGTCAGTCATATTGATGTTCTTCAATTTATTCAGATGATTGCAAAACAACAACAACATTAACGAATTGATGGTTTAGATGTGAAGACATTGCATGGCATGGAGATGACAACAACGGGACGATATCGAGATGCGTCGACTACGAGTGGATTGTGAGAATATTTCAGTCTTCTGACACAATTTGATACTCTTCCCATATTCTAAATCGATTGTTTTGAAAAAAATTGAAATTGAATTGAACAGACTGAGCGAGGACTTTATTACATCAATGATGCATATATCAAACGAGTAGAAATGGAAGTCGGCAAAAAGTCAATGGTATACTCAGGCGCATTAGCGGATGAATCTGTTAGGACGTGCCATTGCGACTCTGATGAAGCCCATGAAACGATTTCCATGAATAAACCAGAAGTATGGTCGCAATTTCAGGACGACCGTGAGATCGAACACCGTGGTCGATTGTGTTGCTGCAAGGGAAAGGACAAGTGCAACAGTGGATTCAGTTGGGGAAACATCGCCATTACTGCTGAAGAGGTTGACACTATAAATAATTGGGATATGTTTCACGAACATGTTATTTGGTTTGCTATTCCATTTCGCTCAATGAGCCTCCTCTCTCGTCTATTAGGTGTAAATAAAAGTTCCAGTATGCTTGGGTATACAGCTAGTGTAATTCTAAAGTCAAAAAAGAAAGAAGCTATTTTTCAGGTCACCGAGAACCGCGAGAAGCGTCTGTATGCTCTTGCACATCCAGAAGAAGAAAATGATGCATCGACTGCTTCTATTCTACTCTCAATCGTCCCTCTCATCTCTCTATTGCTCCAATAGCTTACCAAATCTGAGCAATTTCACAGTAAACTAATCTGAAATCCAAAATTGCTTAGATTCTCACTTTAACCGTAAACTACTCTGCTTGCTCTTGTTATTCCTTGTGAAATGTGTTGACAATCGTTGTTAGATCAACCATCGCTTTTGACTTGTTGCAATTTTAAATTATTCGATTGAACATTCGAATTTCATTCACTTCGCTTCTTTGATAAACTATTATTTCTTTATATTAAAAAAATCGAATCAAACTGATACAATAACTGATGCTTAGTTACGAGTTTACCCAGAGAAACTTCTTTTTCCCAGGTCAAATTTACCATTGTTCTTCCTTCGAACAAGGACTACAGTCCCGTCAATAACGTCCACGATCTTATCATTCAACTAAAGATTCGATTGCTTCTTTCAGTTCACGGGCAATGATTTCCTCGCTTATTGAAATTCAATCACCGGAATTAAAAGGCCGAATGAACCTTCCATTTGCATACTCATTTCACTCATTCTCTCCTCCTTCCCTCATCGTGGACTGTCGTCCCTTAACACGTCCACTCAAACACTGGAGGTTCCTCAGAAGGAGAGAAGGTATCTATTAGTATTGAAACATCTATAATTTGTTAATCCGTTGAGGAGAATGAAACAGATTGTTATGGAGGTGGATTCAGACACCATGACGGTACGTTCGAATCTTCTGAAGTGGTCCTAAAAGATCTAAAAAGATTCGTACTTTCAGGTCTCCGTATTGTTTACATTCAAAGGGGCAGTGTCCAGACATATGTGCAAATAGAAATCATATTCACTCACGAAAACAAGAATTTTTTGGGGGCTTTCAGCAATGTGCGAAGTTGCCTAGCAAGAATAAAAAACAGTCGATGAAAATATATGTATATAAGAATAATGAGACCTGATTCAGATTCGAGACGTTCGTTATAAGCTGCGTGTGGTCGCCGGTACAAATGATTATCCGCGCCGCCTGTTTGTTTTCTTTTCATATTTTTATTAATTGCTAAACGTGTAATACTCCACTTACGTTGGCACAGGAACGGGAAACGGAGATACATCAGTAATTATGTAGTGGTTTATAGTAGTTTGGATTTAGTGTCAAATGGCTCGCTTCATCAATGCATATGGCCTCACCTTTTCAGCAGAATTTCACGACAAGATGCAAGAAGAGAACTGAATATCATTTGCGACTACGAGGGAGGAGTGGAAAATGTGATGGAAGTTGGAATAAGAGACGTGGCACTGTTTGACTTCTATCATAGGAAATATGTCAAGTTGGAAGTAGAACTCAACTTCTTCTTCCTTTGGGGAGAGGATCTTCGGTGAGTAAATCAGTATTGTTGAAATATCTGTCCTCCCTAATCATCTACGAAACAACGAGACAGACTGCTTTTGGGATTAACCGACAATAGAATACTCTTCAGCACCAACAAATATCTCCTTCACTCAATGACAACTCCCATTTTCAGCCTCGACAATGACGCCATTCTCGTCTGTAAGAACAAGGTTAATTATGAATGGTTTCTTCTAAATATTCGCTCCCTCAGGAATTCCCTGTGTCCAAAGACGTCATATGTCATTGGTCTCCTGTTATTGGAACTATATTCAAGAATCAACCCTACAACAATAGAGTCAATGTAGAGGTTAGTTGAACGTTCATTTTCTGCAAAACTATCATCAGAAGAATACAAGGTCACATGTAGGTACTAACCAATTCATAAGCTGATAATCACAAGAAACAATAAGGTCAGAAGCCTGAAAGACAAGTTGACTACCAGCCAAATCATGCTTAACGAAGTGGCTTTCAGACAACCAGAAAAATAATGCATTGAATCAAAAGATTATTAGACGAATCGGCCAAAAACCTTTTCCACTGCAAGTTCATTATTTATTTAAGATGTGCACTGCAAAGGAGCTAAGAGTATTTCTGTTGTTCATAAACACGACTGTTTTTGCATGGCAGAATGAAGGATTCGTCCTGCCTGCTGCTGAGAAATTGGGAATGTTACAGGTCACTCCCCAATCATATAGATGAGTGTGTATAGTCAGTATTCAGATCATCTTTAGCGAATGCGAGGACGCATTTCTGAAGTTTTACAAAGAGTATGCTCATTTGACACTCGTCCGCTTAGACTTATTACTTAGCTGCCAGGGAGGAGCCTGGGAGATCATCTACATGGGTGACCAAACCGACGTTCACCCGCTTAGGCTCATGCTTGAAGTAATCCATGTGAGTGTACTTCCTTTATGGGCCAGCAATCTTTGTGTTCTGCGTGTACCAAAAGTCATTTCTGATGGGGATTTGCATTTCCCCCTGGGCGCGTCATTTTTCATGAAGAAATTGTTTTCAGTATGGACTCTAAGTGGCAAGACTTGGAGATGTCGAGGACTATATTGAAGAGTACAGTAAGACGACCAAGCAGATATGGAGGAATAGGTTGGATATCATGTTGCTAACTGGAATTATCGAAATTCGAATATCACATGGTTTATTCCGAGCAGATGCGGTGTGAGATTGAGATATAATAATTCGAAAGAAATTAGACGTAGAGGTTATAAGCGCAATCATTTCACAACTCTAGATTCCATTTATCATCATGGCGCAAATGTCCACAGTGATCTAGTCGTTCTTTCTAAATAATAAAATCTCTATTGGTGTCGCCCAATGGAAGAACCAATAAATGATCCGTTCAAATATCGCCATTTAGAAAAACAACATTGGTTGCACTGGAGAAGGACAAAGAAGACAAGAAAGAGTTCAAAGAGAAGAAGAAAAGGGAAGAAGAGGAGAGAAGAGAACAGAAAGGAGAAGAAGAAGGAAAAGGAGAGGAGAAAGGAGAGAAAGAGAAGGCAGAAGAAGAGAAATGAGTAGATTGTCCGTGTTATTTGGCAACTTGTATGAAACATACGATAAACCGACTGCAATGTTCATATGCGTGCTTTGAGAATACGTATGATCAGATACCCATGCCGAAATTTGACTTCTAATGAATTGGGCGACTCATTTCAGTTATCATCATAAATGCGTCTTACAATCACAAAAAATTAAGTTCATCCCCGGAACATCTCGTACTAATTAATTAACTTTACCATTTAACCTTTCTGTTCGTGTTATCTAATGTAGTCTCATTTATCATTCTTCAATCGCTTTCTTCCCCAGAGTTCTCTTATCTCATCTAATCATTCCTTCATCCATGAGACTTCTCTTCATTCTTCTGCACATGTTTCCACATCTGAACGGGCGATAAATTGGTCTTCTCCCCTTTTTCCGCACCCTCCTCATTAATCTGATTCCCCTGCAATGTTCACAGTCCGATGGCCCTTCCTCATCTCCCTCTCCATCTCTCCTCCCCTCCCTCCTCCCTCCATACCCTCAGGACTCTCGTGCTGTGATACTTTTTGCATGGCCTGCGAGATCTCCTCCCTTTCCTCAGTTCACAGTCATTTTGGAGGAAAATGAAACCGGAGAGTCTCCTTCTTCTTCTCTTTCTTCTTATTCCGGTCGCCGTCATCGCTCGCACATGTGTGGACAACGTTAACGTGAGTGGGGGATCGAAATGAGGGCATCTGGACATTTGCGCCATCATGATGACAGTTGCACAGACATAACATCGCAATAATGAAAATTGGCGCAGTTGTTTTTCGAAATGTTCATGATTACTAAGGAAGGAAGAAAGAAATGGCACGGCGACATTTCGTTGCTATTGCATTCGGAGCCTATTCATATTGCGAATCCACCAGCAATTGATAAGAGTAGAAAAAAGGCGACAATTTCTTCTGTTCCAATTCGACTATTAAGGCATTTCGAAATGTAGATGTGTCTGTGAAAGACGACACCTGTCGGTCATTAGACTCGTATCAGTGTCACATTTCATGTTCGTCCTTTCCATTGCAACTACTATACATACACTGATTGGGATTGACGATACAGTAAATAATTTGTGATATATTTCTACCGACCTCACACCCTGGAACGATTGATGAAATCAGAGCGCTAGATAAGCCCTGCGTGAAACATATCCATGTACAGGGCCTGTGCGAGACGGACACTTGGTGCTTCCACAACAAGTCATCGGGAGAGTTCAACTGTGATGCAGGCAGATTCTGTGCGGGACTCCCAAAGTATCTGGTTGGGTTACTTAACGACCGTTTGACAGGGTTCCTTAATAGAATAGTGTTCAGGGCAAGAAGAAGTCATCTGAGTGCTTCATCTCAAACAAACACAATCTATGCTGTTGCAATGATAAAGTGAGGGATTTGATGATTTTACAAGGAGAATCGCCTTATTTCCGAATGTTACCATCGCTTGAGGAGATTGTCTAGTATGGCTGGCAGCTTGATCACATTTTCGCATATTTTTCAATGCTACCATATATGCGAGGATATACCTCCTGTGAAGCATATCCTGTAAAGTAATCATTCTGCCGACTATTTTGCCTATCACGGAAGCCTTACATGGGAGGACGATTTTAGTTGGATTTCGTCTAAATGAATGGAATTGAACATATAGTGAATTCATCTTTCGAAAGCATCTTAGTGGTTAGAAGATGAGGGGAGATTGGTCTCGTTTGTCGTGCGAACTGATTTATTGGTGGAGAAACGGCGGCCTCATCATTCACTGATCTCTCTTGATTGCGAGAAAAACTGCAAAGCACTCTCAAAGAGATTTCACGTTCATCATAGAATGAAATTGTGGTAGACAGTACTCACCACCAAATTCTTACGTATTTATGTAACAAATTGTACATGCTCGTCGCCAGTCGGTTTTTCTACAGTGATTTATAGCTCTAACGGAGCATTGCTGAACAACATTCCTCATTCTCCTGCTTCTTCTTCTTCTTCTTCTCCTCCTTCTTTTTCTTTTTTCGATGTTCAGTGGTTTGCTGCCCTCAGAACAGTGTCATGTTGAGTGTTGTGACACTTTCCAGTTCCCTTCCACTCATCACCCATCATCTTTCCAGACTGAAAGAAAGACGAGAAGTGCAGAAGGAAATGAGTGTCTGGACCCAAAAGTCTCGTCCAAAGGACTAGGGGTTCTAAATCGGCAGTAAAGTGCATTTCGCATTCGTCTGATTTCTGAGAGTGATTGTCTGTTCCATATACATCGGCTCATAATGGATTAGAAGAATGAGAAACGCACTTTATTACCGATTTAGAAACCATACAAAGGACTGCTTGAAAGTTCTAACAAATGAAATAATTTTGGGACAAGGGAGTAGCACGTTTATGGATGACCATACAGTATGGTCCATACTTTTATTCAGGAAGGATGCAACATCGACTTCGCGAAGGTCAAATCATCCAAGGAGAAGAAACACACTCAGAAGTGCATCTATTCTTTTGAGGTGAGCTTTTTTCGGACGTAATACAGTAAAATTACACTTTGAAATTTTACGCCATAGCGACGAAATTGACGCTTGAGCTGCACATTTCACTCTTATAGTTAGCGTAATTGCAAATTGATTAGTCATCTTTCACTCGTCGTTCCATCTGATTTCTCAGATCGCTCTTAGGATACGCGATTGTTTCCGGATTCTCAAGCCATTCGATGTAAGATCGTTCTGAGATTGAGCGCTGATGCAATGTGATTGCTTGAGAACAATTGGGTTATGCTTCTCAGTGTATTGAAAGATGGCTTATTGGTCTTATGCCTCCGATAGTCAATGATTGCATTTACTCATTGAGACGAAAGAAATCAGCACAGACTTAAATATTGACATGAATGGGATACGTTTCAAAGGCTGCTTAAATAGGAAGCTGATTTATGACTTTGCTTATCAGCAACTTAGGAATCTAAAACAAATGTCAATCTATTCATGTGGATTGAATGTCCGTATTGTGGATGATTCCATCAGCTGACACTCATAATCTCTCGCATTGCAATCCATTACACATCACACTCAACCGCCCGATTTATGACATCTTCCGTCCGCAGAATTGTGAGCTCATCAATGGGAATTTACGGGGATGACGAAGGATGACAGAGACCGTCTGACACTCTAATCCTCTCCATATCCCATTGTCTCTCCTCTCAGAGGACCAAGAGGGTTAACTCGGCTGTTGATTCATCGGCCGCAGGTTTTTATGAGTTGTTTTTGCAGGATAAGAGGGAGGATGAGCCGAAGATACTCCACCCCTGCGATGATCCGTGGTGCTACAGCTTCTTGGTCAGAATTTCATTGCAATGCGTGATACGTTTCATGAGATGGTGAAATAGACAAAATAATTTGATACACAAAATACATTGAAACTGCACATACAAAATACATTGAATCTATGTTTCACGGGCGACATATATTTGCTTCGGTCGAATAACCGTTGATTATCTCTTCATATCCCCTCTATGTGCAAAATAAAAAAAACATAAAACTTGCAGGACAGTGAAAGGATGACAACTGTGCGTGGATGCCAGTCAAAGACTCTTATGAAGAACCATCTCTACAATCAGATATATCAGGTCGCATCTTCTTTCCTCTATCATTTTCTAATGAATGCGTGTGGTCAGACTACCTGTTGTCCGATGTCCATGATATCTCTACAAAATTCTCCTCTCTGCCTTTCCGAAGACAGACCTGATTGTGAATGAAGCGATTGCAGAAGTTCGGTGACGACTACCTGTGGAAGGACTCCGGTCACCTCATTGGAGTACCGAGGTACGCTAGTTGGACACATCGTTCGAATGAACGACCTAAAGACAACTGAAAGTAGACACTAGCACCATAACGATGGTTTCCTACGTCATCAATCCCTCTGCATGCAATTCTAGTCTTTCGAGCATTCAGTCACTCTGGAACTAGTAAATGACTTTGAATCCTTCCTATATGTGATGGGATGCAATACTTGCAAGATCCTCAATCAATCACCACCACTCTCTTTGTTGTTGCAATCATGTGCCCACACTTTGATGCATTGCACATGTCTGTTGCTATTGAGCCATGACATGAATTGAGGGATATTGAGGGAAGGGAGGTGGGATGGGAAATGCAATTAGTCACGTTACTAGAAGAGTTCATAACAAAATACAATGTAATTTGTTCAGATGCGACGACATCCTTCTCGAATCCGACAGAGGAAGTGTCAATGCTTCCAGGTGCATTCATCTAGTCAGAACGGTGAGGAGTATTTTCTCTTATGTTTCAGCAGCTAGTGAAATATGCTTCTAGCGAAGAGTAAATAATGATGAGTCTATGAACACGATGATAAATGCCTTAATTTGAAAAATGATGCAATATTAACAGTCGTTTTGCTGTTTTCTCATGCATTCGTATTGTTAGCTGCACTTTCGTAAAAATAAATAAAATATTAACAGTGAATACGATAATGTTACTCATATTGAGGATTCCTCTGGAGTGGAGCATGTGAGTCAATTCTGTTGTTGTCGAGGGACTGATATGTGCAATGAGAAGTTGGACTGGGAGAAGGACAAAGGAAGGGAAATGAGGATTGGAGAACAGAAATTGAGAGTGGTATGTCGGGGAATACAAATACTTCCAGTAAAGTACCTAGGGACACAACCGATGACCGTAGTAAACAAGTGTTACTAATATGGAACGGGATCCAACCAGAAGTGCACGTTTCTGTCGTCTAATTCACTCGGAGCAGTTTTACTTCACGTGAGAGACAAACGCTCCGAATGAATTAGAAAACAGAAAAGTGCACGTGTGCTTGAATTCCGTTCCCCAGTTTCTAACCAGTGTGTTTCACCATTCTCAACCTGGAAAAAATGACAGTTGGTGTTGTTGTGTTTGTTGATATCGTTAACCCTTTAGCCTCATGGAATCAATTTCAGAGGCCACCTCCCCTCACAACAGAAGAGCAATTTGAGGAGGAAACGCTGCCTGTGGTAAGCGATTCGAAAGATGTATGTTTCACGGGATGCATAAATATTAATATTAATACACGGTTCGCTTTTGATGGTACATATTTTATATGCATGCAGAAATAAATAACAAAAACTGCAAACATTTAGACTAAAGAAGAAGTGAAGCAAGTGGAGGGAAGTGGAGAAGAGGTCGATGTGCTCACACCTGAAGTCATTGAGGTAATCATTATGACAATGATTGGCCATTTTTCATATGCTTGGCATTTTGAATACGAGAACTGTTATGTTTCACGAAACCAATAACTGTCAAAGTGTACCTATCAGTGAAACATAACTGATTTCGTACTCAATCTGCCAATCTCAGTTCACTGCTTTGCTACAGTAAAACAGTTGAACTGGAGTATAAGTGGCTATGTTAGTGGTGATCTGCTAACTCGGTCCCAATAATATTGAGTCAATATGTATCCGTTTGCAATATAATTCTTCAGGAAGAAGTTCCGTCACAGATCATCAAACCGATGGTCGTCGCTTCTACCAACTATCTTTCCCTGATTACTCCAATTTCATTCATCATAGCACTAATCACTTTTAGACGATAGAATGGCTTCAACACTTAGAGTTCGCTAGCATTCACCCTTTAGATTGTTCAAGAATTGTCTCTTCATTTCGCCCTTTCAGCGATATAAGAATTACGTAGAGAAGAATGGAAGGCGAATGCCTCGATTAGCAATTCTCTATCGTTTTCACCATGTTCTTCTTTCAATTCAAAACACTGCCAGTGAACAAATACGAGTTGTTTTCTACATAATACGCGCTTGTTACTTTTATGTTGACAATATTTGCATAAATTATCTATCATTTGATCGGTGGATGTTTTACCTATGAATGTGGATATTTACATGCCTTATCATTCCTTCACCCTTCATTTCCACTTCATCGTTTCCCAATGGGCGGTCGCATTGGACTGATCATTTTTATTCCCTTCTGGGTGTTTTAGCCCCTTTCATGGCTTTACAATGAAAACACATTTTCAGTCGAACGAGGACAAGTTCAACTACTCTTCTCTGTTCTCATGGGCGTCATCACTGCCCTTCTCTTGGTCTTCGTCGTCGTTTATTTCATCAAACGTCAATGCAGGAAGCGCATGAAGGCAAGTCCAGTGACCGCGACGCGTCAGTTCACGCGTTGCGGTGGAGTTGCAATCTGATGATGACAGTTTTAGCTTTTTTCCGAGATGCTGGAGATGCCGTTCGATAAGAAGCACTCAAAGGACACGAAGCACATTGAACAGGAGACCGGTGAGTGACACATCAGCCGCAGCGCGTTGATTCGTGCCTCGCGATCATCATGATGGGATTCTTTAACTCAGGAAAGTCTCTTGCAGGAGTGGAAGACAAGTCGAATGTGGATGAGGCAGCCAAGAACACAACGAAGCCACTTGCTACCAAGAAAGAGGAGTAGACTCTCTTCGACCGCAGCGCGTGACGGGACGCGTCGCGTTTGATCATCCTGTGGATTTTCCCGTTTTCCATTTTTGTCGTTCGGATGTTTTCGTTCGAATGTTCCCGATTGTTTTCAGTGGAAATTTTCGGATAAGATAAATATTGTTTGTTTCACGTCTACGGTATTGAATACAAATTATTGATTGATTGTAAATGAATTGATCTATAAAATTATGATCTTTTGAATCTTTGAAACGGGATCAACCTATGCGCAAACGGGTGTCACAGTTTGCAAGGCCGCTCACGTTCCACGCCTCACTCCTTTCTCTTCTTCATTACAAGGCGGTCGCTTCATTCTTCCTCCTCCCGATCTTCCATGGCTCCTACACGGATTCCCTTCACTACAGTAATCCTGAGCTTCTGAATGGAGAGAAATAATTCCTTTCAGATGCGATTCTTTCTCCTTCTTCTCCTTCTTCCACAATTGATCAAAGGACAAATTTACGTTAGTTCTAGACAAATTTCAGCACTTTGAAGAAAAATGGAAGAACTGTGTCAGGGAACATTGTTCAGATTCGAGAGTCTGAATGCCGAGAGCATGCGAAAAAGGAGCACAAAAAGGAGCACCTCAGATTTGTATTCGTCAAAATGGATGGCTCATGGTCTCGCTTAATATTTTCCTTCTCAAAGTATTTGGGGCTTTTAGTGTCTTCTTTCAACGAAACTCCAGTGAGGACTGTACTATCGACACAAAGTTGGCTGAATTCTCGAACCCGACGGATTTTGATCAACTGAAAAAGAAGAGAAATATCGCAAAGCTGGAGAAACATGTAGACGAATCGTCATTGACCAGGGGCATTTGTGAGGCGTTCAAATATTATATAATGTGGCATTAATTGAAAATTGTGTAAGAAAAATAATTTCCGTTGTTTTTCTTTAGCAATCAACGCCTTCAAAATGTCTCTGAAAGAAGGAGATGGCAATCCATGGAGATGGCGAAAGTCTAAGGGAATGCCAGAAAGTTGTTATGGTCACGGAACGGCGTTGTGCCATCTTGAAAAAGATGATGGACTGGAAAAGGCTAATAATCTCGGAAATCTAGCACAATGGACGAAATCTTTGCAGATACCCATGGATTTTTTTACTGAAGGCGAGGGCTCCGGAATCGGCGAATTCGTTGGATACTACAATGTGCAAAAGAAGGGACTTGTCGACTTCACTGTAGGACTCGCGAACATTAAAATATGTATTATGCACATTTAAGTATGGAGCGAACTCTCAGAAGTTCTGTCAAGATCTGAAGCCACCGACATCTACGACCAAAACTACGTGCGTTAACGGGATGTGCATACCCAGTCGCAAAACAAAAATTGTATTACAGCACGACTCCTGCTGCTACTACTGCACCTGAAGGGTATACTGCAGAGTACGACGACAACAAAGACTTTTAAACATTCAAACAACGCAATGAACACTTGGTGGCCAATAAAGGAGATTCACCGGAAGAGAGCCGTCCACAACTGGCGAGTGTTAATCAAATAAAAATGTTATAGAAAGAGTATATCAAATATGCTAGATTAAATCCATACTCAGTATAGATTGGAAAAACGTTGGCAATTATTATGAAGTGTCCAAAACTTGGGAAAGGCGAAATATTGAACATTCGGATTCAGGAACTAAACACAAAGGCCATTGTCATCGGGATTCTCTGCACTCTTCTTCTCATTATTGTGTGTATCGTAGTGGCTGTTATTCTATGCAAGAAGGAAAAGGTTGGATGGATCTTAGAAATAATAAAATATAATTTATTCTTTAGAAAGCCGACGAATCTCTGGCGAAGAATGCGAGGAAAAGAAGAAAGGAAATTAAGCTGAGCAAATGGAGAAAGAAGGAGGAACAGAATAAGGTTCGAAATATGCACTTTTCATATTAGTAAAAGGTAATTTCTAGGCCGAAAGGAGCCACAAGTCGATGAAATCGATGAAAAGTGTCAAAGGAACCAATAAAAAGGATGGAATTTCTATGAAATCGAAGAAAATTGAGTCGATAAGTGGAAAATCATCGAAGAGCCGCAAGAATTCGAACAAAGGGCAATCATTGAAGGGAATCTCTAGCAAGTCCAGCCAGAGTAACAAGAGTTCCTCTCCCTCCAAATTGGCGAGTTTTAGGATCTGAGTTTTGTAAGAAATAGCCTGTTTAGGATAAGAACAAGAAACTGAAGAGAGAAATCGACTCCATGCTGGCAGGATCATAGCCAGAGAAACCCTTCTAGAATTCGATTCCTTTTGATTCCTCATGCCTAAAACACTCTCCGAAGCACATTTCATCAATCTTGTAATTGACTTTGCTCTGGATCGATACCAAATTGTTTACTTGTGTGGATTTATTTCCCCATGCGTTCACAATGAATAAAAGTAATCCAAGGCATTCATTTTGTTTGTAAATCACTCAAATCTTTCACTTTCACTCAATCAATGAATATCTTCATAGAAAAGAAGAGAAAAGGACATAAATTGATGGAAATATACAGAATTTCGTTCTACTTCTCCAATCCAAAGTTGGGATCACTAATAATCTCTATCAGAATAGATTGGAGTCGAATGCCCTTCGGTAGTTCAGTCATGGTCCATCCACGATTCTCGTCCTAAAGCCATTTCAGCCATATTTTATGAGATTGTATTTATAAAAGAACCAACCGTAAGATTGACGGAATCGCTGAACACTTTTAGCCAGTATCTGAATGGTCGAAGATTTCAAAGTATATAAATTTCCCATCCACCATTTCAATCAATAGCTGTGCAAGACAAACACTCACCGTTCCTTCGATCGATTGACAAAGTTTCCTTTTCTGTCAAGGGCAACGAGTGGCTTCTCTTTCTTGTGAGACGGCGGAACTTTTCTGCCTTTCTTCCTATAACATTCCATGTATTTTCTACTTTCTCTTCGTTATTGTTCCTGACGAAATCAAAAAACAAAACGCACTTCTCTTCAATATCTTCGATGTTCCCATCCTCTTTCACCGATTTATTCTCCCTGCAAAGTGTATATTGAAATTATATTGCTTTTCCTTGCTGGGCACGCATGAGTTCTTTAATGCGAGAAAACTATTTAGATTCGAGTTAAATAACTGAATGCCGTACTTCTTTTCACCATCAAATGCATTCATTACTCTCTTCACTACCATAGCCTCCTTCGGAGATGGTTCCCAACTGAAATTTTTGCTTTGGGACAATATCGGTATGCGAATGCGCTTACCTATCACCACCGTCACTGTCACACTTAACACGACGAGAAGACTCCGGTCTGGGATTCCTTGGAGTCCTGAATGTTACCTTCATTCTGATGATACTAACTGCTGAGGTGGTCGCTTCAAAGCACAGAATGATCTCTAATTGGGTCTTCAAAACGGTAGTAAAGTGCACTTCTCATTCGTCGACTCGGAGCTGGTGCCTATCAAACGTTACTGCTCTTAGAAATTAGGCGAACGTTAAATGCACTTTACTACCGATTAATATACCTTAGTGTATACCAACCTTCCTCGAGAACGTTTAACTTTTGCGACGGAAGCGTCGTCTACAGAAGAGGTTGACTTCTTTCCAGGGGAAAGAGTTCTTTCCTTGGCAGAGTTCGTGTCGATTGTAGTCTTACTGAAAGGGAGTGGCTGCCTCTTGTTGAAGACTTCTCCATACCTCTCATCTTCACTGCTCGAGTCTATTCTCAATGAAATACCGACACGATGGGATCTGTAAGTGCTCAATCACCTTTATTCTTTATACCTTCCAGTACCTCTTGCGAGGGAGAACTAGGGCATCTTCATTCTCCTCATCTTCAATCGACTTGGTGGTGATGGAGATGGTCGACCTTTCCAATGCCAGCTTGTCACTGAATGAATCACCTTCAAGTGAAATTTGTATAAAAACGTACAGTGCGTGTACTTTTCGTCCAGATTCTGTGTTGAGGGTCCTTTCATCAGTGTTGGTTTCCTAATAAAAATTTTATGCTTCAATAACAAACTATTGCTCATGAGTTAGACTTCCATCAGTTTCTCATCCTTATGGTGTCCAAAAATAATAATCACCTTGACTTCTTTTGGAGATTCGACAACACTTTGATAGTTGGGAGTGTCAAGTTCATGATGAGACCTATCTTCTATTACTACATAAGCCTGGAACGATTACTTGTGGAATGTTCTGAATTCCTTGATATCACCTGATTTTGGTCCATACTGACGACATCGATAACTTCATCATTGGCATCGAGAATCGGCACCTCACTGAATGAGGCATCTCTTCAATTACTGAGGAAGGAGTTCACTTGGCACTGCTGTTCTCGATTGTGGAAGATGGCACTCGCTCAGAAATACTGAAGGAACAAGTTTTTTTTAGGGTTATTGCTATATGATTATCACCATGAAGTCTTGGACTCCTTCGTCGCATCTGACGATGAAAGATTACAGGAGGTCACAAGAGTTCTGTAATCATTAGGGTGGACAAAGCAGGGCAGTTATCGACAGCCTTTTTTTCCAAACCGTCTAATTTCATTCCGAGAGGTCGTCTCTACGAAATGCGAATGATATCCTGTCATACAACAGCCCTGCTTTGTCCACTCTAGTGATCATGTATCTTACTAAAATGAATTATACCGTGTAGTGGCCTTCCTCTTTCTTCCCTTCTTTTTAGCTGAAGGAATTTTACTGGAGTCACATACACAGGCTTCAACTACGATGACTTCGTCCCTGTAAGAAGAGCCTCATTGCGCAAAACTCTTACTAATATATGCTTTTTAAATAAAAAAGTTTACAATATGTAATTTTCCAATGCCAATTAGTGTTGATTTTATAGTCTAAAAATGGATACGAGAAATGTGAACTCACATGGGATCCACTGAATCAAATGCACAAGTCTCCTCCATCTCAACTTTGACTTCTCTCTTCTCTTCAGAAGGCAATTCATGCACATGATCCTGGACATCTGCCTTTCATTCATACAGCTGGGCCAGGTCACCCGATCTTCAGTAGTCTCTGTGTGACCAGATGATGGTGACGTTGTTGGCCCTTCTGGACAGCTGGAAGAGGAATAGGCCGCAATCTATAATGAATCATAGCTACGAAATGTCGATACAAGCGGTACCTTGGTATTAGCAGCAGTTGCGGCGTTTGAAATATTTTCAATAGCCTTGTGCTCAACATTATCCTGTTCAGCCGGTTGAAATGGCTGACAATTTCTCTGTTCCTTCGACCTGATTGAGGACATCGCAGATGTAACAGCCTACAGAGCATATAACACTGATTGTGATATCAATTATGCTTACGAATTCCTTGGCCTCCTGCGCAGCAGATACATTGGTCAATGGAAGCCGATTGTCTTCAACTTTCTGTAGATCAGATTCACGCTTGCTTAACTTTCCTGGCTTGAAAATTGATGCTGAAGTCACATGCTGCTGTAAATGATAACTTGAATATTGAATATTTGGAATGACTGACCTTTTCGTTCTTCTCCACTGCATTTTCATCCTTCAGGACAGCTTCATTGGAAATGCAAGGAGAAATCAGAATTTTGTCCGCAAGTTCTTCGACTGCCTGTAACATTACTTCACTCCCATTCAAGTCGTGGCTATCGAACCCTCTTTGTGTCATTCGTCTTCTTTGCCTCCGCTCCCTTCATCTCCTTTATTACTTGAGCAATGACAGCAGCCATAAGTCGAACTGTTCGAGAAGGGTTTCGCCTGTCATGAACCCCAGGATTGACTATGGGAGACTTCGTCCTCTTCGAGACACCACCAATCTGAAAGCAACCATTGATCTTAGAATTAGATCAGTTGCTGTTGTTGAAAAGTATCAGCCTATAACATGCACATCTGATAGATATAACAGCTTCACATGTTTTTCTAACTAAACACGTAATTGAATTCGCTCGCACCATAACAGCCAAGGCGGAAGTTTTTGGAGCTTTTGCTGTATTCCCTCCTCTTCTTGCCGGTTCAGCAGTCTTCTGTTCCCTTTTCTCATCCTGGATTTGCCTGTACAACGAATGAACAACTGGGCGAGAACGTGGAAGACAAGTGAGTGACCTATAATATTTTATCAAGGCCAAAATCAAGAGATGACTGAATGAAGCTTCGTATCTTCTCTAAAGTATAGTCATGCAATGAGCAACTTACGGTGCTGATGTATTTGGGTCTGTTTTCATGGCTGCAGTGCTGGCAACTGGCTGTATCTGCAACAAATGAAGGAATGTTTGCGTGTCCATATGCGAGGTAAATCTTACCATAAGATGAACGTTCTGTTCTTCAGCGGCTTCCGCATCGTTGATGTTTTCTTCCTACAAATGAAAGTGATTGGTGCAGCAGGATCCATGTGCTCTTATGTGCTCGACTGTGTAGTTAGATTTCTCCTGAAGATCTTTCTCACCTTATCACTACCATTGCCAATATCTTCGAGGAATCCCATCAGTTCTGTGTCTGATGCAACGTCCTGAATGGAACAGTTGCTGATACTGAAGCAGCGTTTCTAAATCAGTAGTAACGTGCATTTCCCATTCGCTAAAATACTTGGAGCGGTTGTCTATTGCACGTAGAGACAATCCCCCCGGAAGATCAGAGGAAATGCAGAATATTACCGATTGAGATACACTACAACCTATCCATCCCCAATTCACAACATTCACTCACTTCTTCGTCGGCGTCTTCCACTGGTTCAGAACGGAGAATGTTGGCCACTTCGCGCTCCTGAATGTATTATAATATTTGCTTATTCTGATCATTAGAACTGATCAAGTCCTCCATGCAGGATGCACACAGAAAAAAATGCTGCCAATTCCCCACAACTCAGTTTGAACCTGAATTTTTGGGAATTGGCAGTATTTTTCTGTATGTATGCAGAATAAGGAAGAATAATTACCGTCAGCATCTTCCTCTGTAGCGTAGAGATATCCACTTCCCAGTGTCCATTCTTCGTCGAAATTTGATTTTCGATATGGTCCAATGCAGGTTCGAGCATCTGAAGTGAGAGAGCTTCTTGATGAAGTATTGAGAAAGGCATTTTCATAAAATTATTACATTTTTACTATTATTTTTACATTAAACATACAGCGCTTTGGCTGTTATACAAACAATGTTCAAATCACCAGTTCTTACCAGTCCTTTTTTCGCGTCAGTATCATTGAGCGGTGGAGGAAGGAACGTCGTTGACGGTTCTCTGTTTGTCGAAGTCTTTGCACTGTTCATTGTGGAAGCGACCATCCACGGTACGTGCGCCTTCACTTGCTGTGCCATCATTCCGAAAACAGAAATTATGAGCTTACCTGAATGTAGTTAGTGGAGAACGCCGGAACACCGTTAGTCGTATTCGAATGAGAATTTGAAGGCTTCTCGAGATCCTGAAGAATGTTGAGAAGACTCGTGAACAAAGGGGATACCTGGACAACCGAAGTGGTTGGAATGGTACGAGAGTTACTGTAGTCATTAGATGAGGAGAATGCCTGTTGGAGGAATTGTGAATAGAATTATGTAAGAGGAAAAAGACCAGATCAGTGGAAGAAGAGGCCGCGTGCATTCTTCTTCGACTATGAATGGAAATCGAGGAGTTTGAGGCCTGCAACGGCCATGAGATGAAATGAATTTGAATTATAATAGAAACCGAACGACGATGATTCGATCATTTCGCAGACTCACCGTAACTGAGGACTTTGTAATCTGCGACATTATTCTCCACGAACTCATGCTGTCCTGAATCTTCTGTGATTAATCAACAAATGATATTTATAATGTCCACCTGATGATGGGAATCGCTCATTTTCCTTTGTTCATTCTCCGGTGGTGTGAAGAAACACGACGGAATGCTAACCTGCGAAAAGCGATAGCTTTGAGTGGATTTCGTTTTCCGACGATTCTACATAGTGTTGCTGTAAAATATTCAAACACAATAAATAGAAATAAGCTGAAATGTTTTAAAATGCAGTTTTAATTTCGTTCATAAGCATAAGCAGCCGGCCTTACCGGTAGGCCCCACCTAGCGTTATCGCTTGACGTGGTCGCACCTTTACCTTTACCTTTTACCTTTAATTTCGTTCATACCGTCCTGGGAGTAGCAAGTGCTTCCGAATATAGGAAAGTGAGGTCGATCGGGCGACACAATTCATATTGGATCTGGGGCTTGCTGCAAATGTAAAGATACTGAATCTGAGACCTGAACACTTTGCATGATTTACTTATTGACCACAAGAACAGACATGTACCATCATGTTTCCGATCACAGAAATTGATCAGTATTAGAAAAGGAATAACTGAAATGACTGGATCATGAAACCCACTCAGTGTATTCCACAAGATCGGTGTAGACAGTAGTGGATGGAGTGATAGGACCGTCATTGGGCGATCTCGGAGAGTATAAGAAATGATTGCGGTTGACGCGATCAGTAAACTCCATCATTCGCCGTAAGAAAGGTTGAACTTCCAGATACTGAAAATACAACCATGAATAACAGGTTGATGTTGAAGATTGTCAACCGAGGAATGTGAATATGAGGAATCCTCCTACGATTCAGTATTGCGACATTCCACAATTGGTAAGGGGAGGTCAGTGGGGGGGGGGGGGATTTAAATAACCTTACGACATTCCCGTAGATTCAAAGTCGAGATTAATTGTAAATGGCCTTGAATATATTGAATTCTTTAATTAATATTAATTCTAAACCACCCTCTCCCCCCCCCTCCCCCCCCCTCGCGCGCCACTGAAATAACCTTTCGACCTTCGCGTAGATTCAGAGTCGAGAATTAGAGTTCATTGCCTTGAATATCTTGAAGTCTTATATGAATCATTAGTGGAAAGCTCCACCCCCTCTTATACTATTGGCCATTCCCTACTCTTATTCCTTCTCTTATAACCACTTTTTGCACCACTTAACATTGATGTGACACTCTCCGGAGGCAACGATGACTCAAGATGGAGGAATTGATAGTACGGCGAGAAAGATGCATCGAATGGCGGAGACTATTGTTTCACTTTAAAAAGGACCGGGTCTCCTTTGCAACAACGTTACCCAGTCCCTTCTTTGAAATGACATCCCATCTGTAGTGCATTGCATAGTGTGCGGACTGGTACTAACATTCAAGGTATTTTGGCTTTCAAGAATTTCTCCATATTGTAAATAAGTTTAGACAAAAATGCAAAAAATAACATTGCTTTTGGAACACCCTAATATATATAGTTTCAATGCATGCTCTATGACCCTGCCAATTGTGACAATCTAAGCATCAGATAGTGCAAAAGTAATAATCAGAAAAGATTTATATCTTTTATATCTTTTCGAACTGATGAAGCATTATTATAGCTACAGACTCGCTGATTTCAACGTTCCTTTCTTTGCTTATGCCTGAATTTCGTCTGACAATTTATATAGACATACAATACACGGCAAGATCGGCCATGCTCGTATATCCAATATCTGAAACATGTTTGTCTAGCACTTTTTCTCTCGAATGACTGTCAATTAACAGCTTCTGGAGACGTTTGTGGTTGATTCGGGCGTTTTGTCAGTGAATGAAGCGGATAGGGGAATTATTGTGTTTTATAATGGATGCGAGAACGTTGGCTGTGGTTGTGCGATCAGAGAGACTCTCATGGCGAAAGTTGAGTCGAATTAAGATGGAATACCGTAGTCGTCTTACTGTCTTCCATTCACAAAATTTGTCTGAGTAAAGCCATGACTGTAGGCGCCTACGATACTATGCAGCATTTCATTAATAGCAATTGAAAGTGCATAACAACGCACCTTGACATATCTCTTGTTGAAGAAGTCACCCTTATCGATCGATTATCAGATATCAGAGTCAGTAACTACTCCAGTCTCATCCACGGGGAAGCAACTTTTATCTTTCCCGTAGATGATGGGGTGGTAGAATGAACGAGAGAGTGCATTTCCTCTCTCTCTCTCTGTGCTCTCCATCGCGCGGTCTTGTGTAGACACCAGATATGACCGCGCGAAAGGGAGGAGCATAGAGAGAGAGGAATTGCACTCTTGCGTTCATTCTGCCTTCTCTAATGGGTACATTTACATGTAGGAGAGGAAGGCAGAGAGTATTTGTATATTGGTGAGAGACTCATTCTATTCATTTCACTACTTCCCTCGTAAACGGTCGTCCCCTTTTCGTCCACGAGGTAATTCATGATGGTTGATTAGACAACGAGAATCTGTTCAGGACTATGAAAGAAGAGATTGTGATAGTTGATTATGAGACAATGGAGGTGGGAATGCAAATCTCATACTGTGAATTGTTTACTTTCAGGTCAATTTGACATTTGAGCTCTTCCACCACAAACAACCGGAGAAATGCTACATAGTTAAGGTACATTACCTAAAGTGCGTATAAGACATAAAAGGGAAATAATTTCAGATTCGGGAGATGACCTTAAAAATATACATGGAATACACAATGGGAGATGATGAAGATGAAGATGTCGATGTTCTGTCAGTTGTTTTTTCTTTCTTTTTTCTTATCACAGATCTTCTGACAGACTGAATCATGCCTCCCGACAGCACTTTTGCCAACCCATAATGAAAAAAAATTTGCCTGACTAAGTCGACCACGCTGGTCACGATGGCGTACTTCATTTGCCACAATAATTGGCCATACATTTTATATGCCGTCAGGGCATTTTTCATATTTCCTAATTTTTGAAGAATTTTCGTGGCTATTTGATGCACTGAGATGGTAGGAGAGACCCTGAGGATGTTCCAGAACAATTTTGAAGAACGGTTGTATATGCAATTTTTTTGTTAATTGCAAGTTGTAACTTTGTATTGGGTGTCTTGAAAAATATTTGCATTTTGCCCACAAAAATAACAACTTTTTTGAATTCTCCATATCAAGAACCATATACAGTAATTATTTCAGCTCGAAAAATTATGGGTTTTAAGCCGCTATACAGATAAGCCAAAAACTTAGAAAATTTCTGGCCATGAGCCATTTGCGTGCATTTCTTTGCAC
>JACMIF010000389.1:11009-35819 GCA_014805445.1 Diplogasteroides magnus | reverse complement strand
ATATTTATTCTCTGTCCAATTGACTCAAATCACAGAACAAAGATAATTCATTCGCTGAGTCAATCGTCGGTTGAAGGTATTGTTGAATAAAGCTTTTTTCGGCATTGCCTAAAATAGTTAAGCTAAATTCTGTTGAACGTCTAATGAAAGTATCAACGAGTTCAAGAAAATTTTGAAGGGTACACTTTGAGAATAGTTCGTTACTAGAATAAAATGAAACAGAAGAATTCATCCACTCAATTTCGATCCACCGCTCTCCGTATGTAAACATTACACGGACATAGTTGACCTTCGAAAAGAAACACACGGTCAACGAACTGCGAACCAGTTTGTAGAGGCGACTTGTGTTGTTTTCTACGATATCGTGAATTCTCCCGTTCGTGGACCGAAAAAAAAGTTCAAGTCTTTGATTGAGTCGAAGTTCTTGTGGGATATATGACAGCAAATCGTCAACAAGATTTCCGCCGGTAGACTGCACAACCGAGGCGCCATCACAACAACTGCAACAACCTATATTACCACAGCTCTGAAGAGACTAGGAATAATATTATAGAATTTTCATTTGCAAACTCTAGATGCATATTGGCAATAAAACATTACCCTTTTTCAAATTATGTTCACATTATCCTTTAAAAATAGAAACTAACCCCTTTCAATGATGCTGAAAATATGAAAAGACAAATGAGTCACAGTTTGGAGGAGACGAGTGCAATGAATATGGAGAATGCAGTAGTGAGTGACGAAAAATAGCGAAACAAAGAACTTATGTTGGTTTCGATTTTCTGGTCTTACCTCTGGCTGTGCTCCCCATGATTGGCCTTCCCTCAGATTAAATGTTCGTGTGTAAGAAAGAAAGTTTACTTGAAAAGCAATTGGATGCTTCGCAATGTTATTACCGTCTTTCTTTCGTGCAGCAATGTAATGTCTGCTTTGTAACTTGCAGTATTCCCCTCCACACCCAATGGAGAATTTCCTTGAACAGCCGACATTTTATAGTAGGGTTTCTAAAACGAGAATTTCATGCATTTCTCACTCCTTCGTCCAATCAATTCACTCGGAACGGTTGTCTATCACATGAGAGGCCACTCCTTGGAGATTGGGACGAATGAGATATGCACCTTCTCGCATAAAAAAATTTTTTGGATCCCTATTTCATTGCAAGGGAATCAACAGATGCTGACTGAATTCATGAGGGCTTGCGAGGTTATTATCATGCGCTTTGCCTTCACTGGTACTTATTTGTTTATTTGGATATAATTTTAAAAACATTTGTTTGAAAGTTGCATTAGTGAAGTATTGTTTTGTTTGCACAGGCATAAATCAAACCTTTATGAGACGTTATTCTTCGAAGACATAAAATCTTTTAAGATATTCATAAACATAAATATTTTCAAAGATAAATGTGTGCAAACACTGCCCCATCGGGCGCTCCCGCGTTGATTTTGATACGGTAGTTCAACGTGAGCGTCAACAGGTGCGCGAATATGATCGTGATTTCAGGTTTGATTATCGGTAAATTCTCACGTGATTTTGCATTCATATGTGATTTTTAGTTGTTCGTTCGCTATAAGTCATTGAGCATAGACTTTGCCGGCTATTTTAGCCCAAACTACTGTGTGAAGTTGCGTGTTACTTGAATTTCTTGTCATGGTCTGATGATTTTGGAAGTAATTTGCGTTTATTTGAGATGGAGACGACCAGAAAGGTATCAACTGCCGTGGGTGGAAGGTCGTCTCCAGTGCCTGAGGATCCACAACAGAGGGAGGATGAAGATGAAGTACGCAATTCGTATTATTACCAATATTCATAGATTTTTTTTCAGCTCGTGAGCGTAAAGTTCTATGATTTCAATTAACAGTTTCATTTTGAACTTTTGTTCATGCTTCCGAAAGTTTTGAAAAACAGCATGAAAAACACCTTTTGAGTGCTGATATCATCTGGACGTTGCGAAATTTGGCTGAATAAATGGGCAATCTTGACGAAAACAGCAAGAGTGTTCCCACGGGCAGAGCATTGCTTGATACAATTTTATATGATTTCAGGTGATCGTTCTCACGGATTCTCCACTACGCCCAGCACAACAGCAAGCAGCGGGAGATTTGGGTGCGATACTGTATCCATGTGAGAATACTTTAGATCACGTGACTTGTTGTGGTGGATACTGTAGGAAACATTAAAATAGTTATTAGGTTAGGTAGCTTAAACAATGAAATAATAACATTATTAGAGAAGATTTATGTGTAGTTGAGGCGGCGACTGATGCGGGTGCCGATGATGTAACCTCAGACTGGATGCAGTGGGAGGACCTCGCGGAACGACTCCAATTGTCTGATCTTGTTGAATTCAGGTGAGTGATGGGATACAGTAACCCCATTCTGTCATTTCACAGTTGTCTGAATACCGTAATCCTCTTACAGACGCGTTGTTCGCATCGGCACGCGCGACCAGCGCATATACTCGGTCAGTTTGCGTTTTGATTTTGAAACTTCAGAGTATACATAAAAACTCAATATTGAAAGAGCACTGTTTCTTTCTTCAGTTTATGCAACATAACTTTCCAATTTCAAAGAGAATTTTCAAAAGTAAACAGAAAACTAAAGGTAATATTTAAGCACTGGGCACTGTACATTGGCCTGGTTGAAGGGAAACAACGAGTTGTGCATGCAAGTACGGAGGACGGAGACTTTGGTGGGTTATGTGCAATTTTAATGTTATTTTAAATAACCTACTTAGCATTACAAATCGGGCTGGAAAGAGCAATTTTCACAAGAAAACATAGATTTTTTGTAACAAATATGTAATGTATTTACTGTCAGACATGCCTACCACGGTGGGAGACTCACTTCCCGCACTTCACTCGAAGATCGCGAATGGAAGCAACGCTGGAGTAAGTTGTACCGAAGTGATAATAACTTTTTAAAATTCTTGGTTGATTATTTCGTGTCTGTTTCGTGTTGTATATATTTATTCCGTTCAGCCGGACAATAGAAGTGGTCTTAAATTTTCACGTTTTCGATGTGATGCTATTATTACCATGCTTTTTGTCCCAACCACTTGTATTTTGGGCCTGAAGCATTTATTCATCTTGCATTTAAAGATTCGTGCTGATCTGCTGGAGGTCGTCGCGGCAACTGATCTCTGCAGGATTAACAACCATTTGGACGGCAGGGTGAGTCGGGTTCTTGGAGCGATTCTATTCTTACGGAGACTACGGTATTAATCAATTTGTAGATCCGACCTCTCCCTCCAAGGATTGCCGTCCACCGAGCGACGCTTAAGGTATACTTGCTTTTTGTGCTGCCGTTTCCTGTCTGGAATTTTAAGATTACTGTATCTTAAAATGAGCGCTTTCAGTTGGGCACTAAAAACTACCATATTCTGTTCAACAACTGCGAGCACTTCGTGAAGTGGGCGAGGTACGGCAAGCACGACTCGGCACAAGTGAGAATTCATTATGATACTTATTATATGATTTTCAATGAAAATGTCTATTTCTTCTCCAGTGTGGATGTAACTAAATAAATTCACTTTTTGTTTCATTTCGAAAAATGACGCGGTTGGCCAAGACATGTTATTTGACATGCTCGCCACCGGCCAATTTTTCGAAAATGAACCGAAAAGTGAAACTTTTTAGTTACACCCTTCTTACATTAGCTAAACGGAAATTAAATTGTTTCTCTCTGCAGGCTACGGTAGTCAAGACGGGTCTCGTTGCTACTGCAACACTCGCTGTAACTGGTACTGTATATTTTTTGTAGACAATTTATTATTTATTTACGAGATGGTTCCCTTATCAATTCATTTAATGCAGTTGTCATACGTTCAACCTCCGCGGAGATTAGGCAAATGATAAATGCACTAAATTGATTGATAAGGGAACCCTAATTTACAACATATAATGTACGTGATGCTTTTACATAAATATGAGTCATAAATATCATGAATGTTACAGGTTCCATTCCCGTCGCTGCTAGCGCTGTGATTCTGTATTCGATTGGAGATCATCTTGTGAGAACCGTATCCTTATTTGAGCTTCTCTGCATCTTGACACGACACTTTTCTGTACCTAGCGTATCCTCATTGTTTTGCAGGTGAGGACGAGCAAGCAGGCGGCCGTCGACCTGTACAAGGCAGTGTGGAGAGCCATGAGGAACAGGAGGCACCGAATCACGCAGTGAGTGGATACGGTATCCCATCAATACTGTAGTCAGCCTACCGTAATCCAATCAACTTCATTCCATCCTTCCTTGTATGATTGCCCATTAACTTCCCTGCCTTTCAATTTCAAATTTTCTAGAACCATTAAGTCATGGGATTTGTTTTGCTCTGTTTACGAATTATTCGATAGATAGGCCCAAACGGATTACTGTAAGATTGTGATTATACACCTCATGGGAAATTATAATTGTGAATACTCGGCTTGTACATATTCCATATTCTTGTTGTAAATAGAGTAACAACGTTATCTCTACGCATCTTCCAACTAAGGTAGAATTTATTTCTTCTCAATTTAATGTGATTGTATCTTTATTTAGCTAAGAATCCATAATCGGGTGCAATTTCCAAATTATTGCCCCGCCATACAGTTTTTGTTGTGTAACGACCGCAGATAAAATGAAGATTCAAACTGTTTATTGACCCAAAGCGACAGAATAGGAGCTCAACGGGGAAAGAATTGAGATCGGGGGATTGTCTTGGTTTGAAAGGCACAGATTTGGTCAGAAATCTCCTGTTTTCACAGTATCGATTGATGTATTGCTATGACGGCATACTGTAGTACCGTATATTTATTCTCTGTCCAATTGACTCAAATCACAGAACAAAGATAATTCATTCGCTGAGTCAATCGTCGGTTGAAGGTATTGTTGAATAAAGCTTTTTTCGGCATTGCCTAAAATAGTTAAGCTAAATTCTGTTGAACGTCTAATGAAAGTATCAACGAGTTCAAGAAAATTTTGAAGGGTACACTTTGAGAATAGTTCGTTACTAGAATAAAATGAAACAGAAGAATTCATCCACTCAATTTCGATCCACCGCTCTCCGTATGTAAACATTACACGGACATAGTTGACCTTCGAAAAGAAACACACGGTCAACGAACTGCGAACCAGTTTGTAGAGGCGACTTGTGTTGTTTTCTACGATATCGTGAATTCTCCCGTTCGTGGACCGAAAAAAAGTTCAAGTCTTTGATTGAGTCGAAGTTCTTGTGGGATATATGACAGCAAATCGTCAACAAGATTTCCGCCGGTAGACTGCACAACCGAGGCGCCATCACAACAACTGCAACAACCTATATTACCACAGCTCTGAAGAGACTAGGAATAATATTATAGAATTTTCATTTGCAAACTCTAGATGCATATTGGCAATAAAACATTACCCTTTTTCAAATTATGTTCACATTATCCTTTAAAAATAGAAACTAACCCCTTTCAATGATGCTGAAAATATGAAAAGACAAATGAGTCACAGTTTGGAGGAGACGAGTGCAATGAATATGGAGAATGCAGTAGTGAGTGACGAAAAATAGCGAAACAAAGAACTTATGTTGGTTTCGATTTTCTGGTCTTACCTCTGGCTGTGCTCCCCATGATTGGCCTTCCCTCAGATTAAATGTTCGTGTGTAAGAAAGAAAGTTTACTTGAAAAGCAATTGGATGCTTCGCAATGTTATTACCGTCTTTCTTTCGTGCAGCAATGTAATGTCTGCTTTGTAACTTGCAGTATTCCCCTCCACACCCAATGGAGAATTTCCTTGAACAGCCGACATTTTATAGTAGGGTTTCTAAAACGAGAATTTCATGCATTTCTCACTCCTTCGTCCAATCAATTCACTCGGAACGGTTGTCTATCACATGAGAGGCCACTCCTTGGAGATTGGGACGAATGAGATATGCACCTTCTCGCATAAAAAAATTTTTTGGATCCCTATTTCATTGCAAGGGAATCAACAGATGCTGACTGAATTCATGAGGGCTTGCGAGGTTATTATCATGCGCTTTGCCTTCACTGGTACTTATTTGTTTATTTGGATATAATTTTAAAAACATTTGTTTGAAAGTTGCATTAGTGAAGTATTGTTTTGTTTGCACAGGCATAAATCAAACCTTTATGAGACGTTATTCTTCGAAGACATAAAATCTTTTAAGATATTCATAAACATAAATATTTTCAAAGATAAATGTGTGCAAACACTGCCCCATCGGGCGCTCCCGCGTTGATTTTGATACGGTAGTTCAACGTGAGCGTCAACAGGTGCGCGAATATGATCGTGATTTCAGGTTTGATTATCGGTAAATTCTCACGTGATTTTGCATTCATATGTGATTTTTAGTTGTTCGTTCGCTATAAGTCATTGAGCATAGACTTTGCCGGCTATTTTAGCCCAAACTACTGTGTGAAGTTGCGTGTTACTTGAATTTCTTGTCATGGTCTGATGATTTTGGAAGTAATTTGCGTTTATTTGAGATGGAGACGACCAGAAAGGTATCAACTGCCGTGGGTGGAAGGTCGTCTCCAGTGCCTGAGGATCCACAACAGAGGGAGGATGAAGATGAAGTACGCAATTCGTATTATTACCAATATTCATAGATTTTTTTTCAGCTCGTGAGCGTAAAGTTCTATGATTTCAATTAACAGTTTCATTTTGAACTTTTGTTCATGCTTCCGAAAGTTTTGAAAAACAGCATGAAAAACACCTTTTGAGTGCTGATATCATCTGGACGTTGCGAAATTTGGCTGAATAAATGGGCAATCTTGACGAAAACAGCAAGAGTGTTCCCACGGGCAGAGCATTGCTTGATACAATTTTATATGATTTCAGGTGATCGTTCTCACGGATTCTCCACTACGCCCAGCACAACAGCAAGCAGCGGGAGATTTGGGTGCGATACTGTATCCATGTGAGAATACTTTAGATCACGTGACTTGTTGTGGTGGATACTGTAGGAAACATTAAAATAGTTATTAGGTTAGGTAGCTTAAACAATGAAATAATAACATTATTAGAGAAGATTTATGTGTAGTTGAGGCGGCGACTGATGCGGGTGCCGATGATGTAACCTCAGACTGGATGCAGTGGGAGGACCTCGCGGAACGACTCCAATTGTCTGATCTTGTTGAATTCAGGTGAGTGATGGGATACAGTAACCCCATTCTGTCATTTCACAGTTGTCTGAATACCGTAATCCTCTTACAGACGCGTTGTTCGCATCGGCACGCGCGACCAGCGCATATACTCGGTCAGTTTGCGTTTTGATTTTGAAACTTCAGAGTATACATAAAAACTCAATATTGAAAGAGCACTGTTTCTTTCTTCAGTTTATGCAACATAACTTTCCAATTTCAAAGAGAATTTTCAAAAGTAAACAGAAAACTAAAGGTAATATTTAAGCACTGGGCACTGTACATTGGCCTGGTTGAAGGGAAACAACGAGTTGTGCATGCAAGTACGGAGGACGGAGACTTTGGTGGGTTATGTGCAATTTTAATGTTATTTTAAATAACCTACTTAGCATTACAAATCGGGCTGGAAAGAGCAATTTTCACAAGAAAACATAGATTTTTTGTAACAAATATGTAATGTATTTACTGTCAGACATGCCTACCACGGTGGGAGACTCACTTCCCGCACTTCACTCGAAGATCGCGAATGGAAGCAACGCTGGAGTAAGTTGTACCGAAGTGATAATAACTTTTTAAAATTCTTGGTTGATTATTTCGTGTCTGTTTCGTGTTGTATATATTTATTCCGTTCAGCCGGACAATAGAAGTGGTCTTAAATTTTCACGTTTTCGATGTGATGCTATTATTACCATGCTTTTTGTCCCAACCACTTGTATTTTGGGCCTGAAGCATTTATTCATCTTGCATTTAAAGATTCGTGCTGATCTGCTGGAGGTCGTCGCGGCAACTGATCTCTGCAGGATTAACAACCATTTGGACGGCAGGGTGAGTCGGGTTCTTGGAGCGATTCTATTCTTACGGAGACTACGGTATTAATCAATTTGTAGATCCGACCTCTCCCTCCAAGGATTGCCGTCCACCGAGCGACGCTTAAGGTATACTTGCTTTTTGTGCTGCCGTTTCCTGTCTGGAATTTTAAGATTACTGTATCTTAAAATGAGCGCTTTCAGTTGGGCACTAAAAACTACCATATTCTGTTCAACAACTGCGAGCACTTCGTGAAGTGGGCGAGGTACGGCAAGCACGACTCGGCACAAGTGAGAATTCATTATGATACTTATTATATGATTTTCAATGAAAATGTCTATTTCTTCTCCAGTGTGGATGTAACTAAATAAATTCACTTTTTGTTTCATTTCGAAAAATGACGCGGTTGGCCAAGACATGTTATTTGACATGCTCGCCACCGGCCAATTTTTCGAAAATGAACCGAAAAGTGAAACTTTTTAGTTACACCCTTCTTACATTAGCTAAACGGAAATTAAATTGTTTCTCTCTGCAGGCTACGGTAGTCAAGACGGGTCTCGTTGCTACTGCAACACTCGCTGTAACTGGTACTGTATATTTTTTGTAGACAATTTATTATTTATTTACGAGATGGTTCCCTTATCAATTCATTTAATGCAGTTGTCATACGTTCAACCTCCGCGGAGATTAGGCAAATGATAAATGCACTAAATTGATTGATAAGGGAACCCTAATTTACAACATATAATGTACGTGATGCTTTTACATAAATATGAGTCATAAATATCATGAATGTTACAGGTTCCATTCCCGTCGCTGCTAGCGCTGTGATTCTGTATTCGATTGGAGATCATCTTGTGAGAACCGTATCCTTATTTGAGCTTCTCTGCATCTTGACACGACACTTTTCTGTACCTAGCGTATCCTCATTGTTTTGCAGGTGAGGACGAGCAAGCAGGCGGCCGTCGACCTGTACAAGGCAGTGTGGAGAGCCATGAGGAACAGGAGGCACCGAATCACGCAGTGAGTGGATACGGTATCCCATCAATACTGTAGTCAGCCTACCGTAATCCAATCAACTTCATTCCATCCTTCCTTGTATGATTGCCCATTAACTTCCCTGCCTTTCAATTTCAAATTTTCTAGAACCATTAAGTCATGGGATTTGTTTTGCTCTGTTTACGAATTATTCGATAGATAGGCCCAAACGGATTACTGTAAGATTGTGATTATACACCTCATGGGAAATTATAATTGTGAATACTCGGCTTGTACATATTCCATATTCTTGTTGTAAATAGAGTAACAACGTTATCTCTACGCATCTTCCAACTAAGGTAGAATTTATTTCTTCTCAATTTAATGTGATTGTATCTTTATTTAGCTAAGAATCCATAATCGGGTGCAATTTCCAAATTATTGCCCCGCCATACAGTTTTTGTTGTGTAACGACCGCAGATAAAATGAAGATTCAAACTGTTTATTGACCCAAAGCGACAGAATAGGAGCTCAACGGGGAAAGAATTGAGATCGGGGGATTGTCTTGGTTTGAAAGGCACAGATTTGGTCAGAAATCTCCTGTTTTCACAGTATCGATTGATGTATTGCTATGACGGCATACTGTAGTACCGTATACAAAGAGGATAGCGTACTAAGAACCCGCACTACGAAGTGAAGCGAAATCGATCACTATATGAATTATGTTATAATTTAATATACAACATGACATGGGGTGGCGAATCGCGGACGATTTTTGTAACTGTTAGATAGTAGAGAAGGCTATCACAAGGGTGGTGTTAATTGGCCTATGTAATTGGTTGAACCATGGCACCTATCACATTTGGTGTGTGATACATTGAGGAAAGGGACAGGGGCTGAGATTTGGCAACGATTGAGGTCTTGATACAAGGGAGCTAGAGTATCCCGATCGATCAATATCGATCGACGATATTCTGTCGCCTCGCTTTGACACCCATTATGGCGGAGTTACTGCGATGTCTGAAATGTTTTTTAATCTGGCTCAGTGATTTTGAGTAGGAATCCCATATGGACAGGGTTCGAGTCAAAACGTTAATTGTAGAGTGCCTCTTAAACAAGACGTCTATTTTTGCGAAGTGGTTATCACAAAAACGGATCAATTTCAACTGCAAAAATTAAACAGTTTCGCTGTGCCGAGTGCCTTCTGTGGCATTTGCAGAGTGGCTTCGTTATTTTTGTCGAACCTGTCCATGTATGGTTTGAAAGGTGAAGTATACCTGGCAACTGCCGATATGCTACGAGGTTCTCCGTTCGAAACGTGTAGACTGTTGTTTCGTTTCGTTGCCGCCACCGAAGTAGAAAGAGACGTCGATCCACTATCCGATCTGTTGGCCTGAAAAGGAGAAAAAAAATATTGAAAGGCTTTTTTTTTAAAAATGGCGTTCAATTCAAGTATATATATCATTTACCGGTAGTGTCTGCTCCGACATGGACTTTCCATGGTGAAGTTGGCGTTGTCCAGGAACCTCAATTATACTGGTTATTATTATTACAAAAATAAAATGAAGAGATTGATCCATTCTAACCTCAAGCAATCCTGTAGTTGGATTGATCTCGTAGGATGGTGGTGCGTGAATTATAACCTCAAATGAGAAATCATATGGAAATAACTACAGCTAAAAATTTTGAGTAAAAAATGCCAACCTGTCCATTATCCGTTTCGTCCGCGTCCGCCGCGCCCCGTCATAAGGACCCGTTAGAGTTAACTGAACAACAACAATTAACCACTGGATCAAGAACATGCAGAGAGAAATAGACCTTTACGCCATAGTGGTGAAATGGGCACATTCTTGCGCTGTTTGTATCTGCATTATAAGGGCGCAAATGTCCATTTCACCATGATGGCGCAAAAGTCCATGGCGCCCTTGTCTGTCACTCGAATTTACCCGTAGTGGGAGAAGGCGTGTAAGTGATGCGTGAGGAGGGTCGTTCCACCCAGATAAAGCCTACCTGAAGGAATTTCGATTGCCATGGTTTTGTTACCAGATAAGTCGATTGTAATTATTTGGATTTATAGAACAAGGCCATATTGTCTGACTATTTGCCCCTTTTGCATAAATCACAATTTTTAGATTTCAATCATCTTATATCGCGAAAAAGATTTTTATGCAATTTTTTGCTACTTACAGCTCAAAAATTAACAAACGCAAGTTGGAATGTTAAAATCAGCAAATGAAGAGAAAAATGTGCCTACTCACCTGTTTGGCTATGCTATTGGGGAAGGGATCAACGAATATCAACGTTTCCTCTGGAGAAATGCACATGACGTCCATCAGAAGCTTTTGCCTGGAAAAACATCGGTAGAAACCACGTGACAATAAAGTTAAGTTCACAGCTCGGCTTGCATTATTTAAAAAGTTATAAATTATTTTCGCTACCTGATATTCGGTTTGATATTCCTCCTCGGACTGTGAATGTACTTGTCGAGGAAGTCATACTCGTGTTCCATGAAGAATGCACGTTTGTCCTTCTGAAGAGAGATCAGAGATCAAAGATCAAAGAGCAAAACAACATTGATCAACGAGCAAAACCTACCGATTGTTCGGCATCATGCAGTCTGTCCAGGATGACGGCGAAGTTCTGTCTGGCCACGGCGTAATTCTGGATGTACGACCGGATGGAACGGATCTGCGAGTTCTGAAATGCACATTCTGTTTATTGATCTCCTTAATCGAAGACCTCGTCTTGGACGTTCAACCTAGCAGTCTGACCCTTTCGAATGCTATGCCCCTGATCATTACTATTTTTTTTCTTTCATCCCGCTACCATGTAGCAAAATTAATCTTTGTGCTGGTGCTTAGGACATTGTAATAAATGAATGATAATCTTATCAGGAGTATTATTGCTAATTGATAAATGTTATTCGGATTATGATCTAACCATATCAACGTCATCCTCCCTCACGATCTCGGACATGTTCAGTCTCGTCATGTTGTAGTAGTTCAGGTCGATCTGCTCCAGGTCACGATCGTCTGAAATCCGCATTTTTCGCCTGGATTTGATTTATGAAAATGCAAAATAAACAAATTCTCACGGTCAAAGAAGACGACGAGTCTATGATGATCCTTGCTCTTCGTGAAGTGCAGTTCGTACATGATGTTGTGAACCTGCAGTTTGTAGTTTGATCTTTCAGTCGGTACTTTGATCTCATGATCTGTATGGTCTGTAGTTTAATCTCGTCATCATTATAGTCTGTACTTTCATCTCGTGATCTTTATATTCTGTACTTTGATCTCTCGTACCGTGATGCCGAGACTCTCTTGACTGGGCATGCTGCTGACGTCCAGTTTCACCACACGTTCTGTTTGCGCAAAGTACTTGAGAAAAGGCATCGCACACCGGTTGTACGCTTCCAGACGACGCTCAAGTTGCGGCGGTTAGCAATTGCGGGAAATTCAAACAACTCACTTCCAACCGCCCTTTATCCGCCTCGTCAATGCCTTTGAGGAAAGCGCTCATCTCCTTGCTCAGATTTTGCCTGAATCACGTATATTGAAATTTGAATGTTATGTTTACTGCACTTCTCTCCGCCGTTCTGCTTCCCGTCTCCGACTTTCTTGTCGAGACTCGGCAGCGCAGCAACGACAAGATCCAGGGCAAACATTATGGGATACTGTAATTTGTCAGTTTACGATTCTGCATTGTCGATTCAAACGTTGAACCCTGTGGTTTCAATCAATGAGTCCAAACGCTGGGCATTCAGATTCAGAGGCTGTATTCATCCTTCCGGGTGAATCCTCTGCTTCTATCGCCGTTCTCTCATTATCCCATACTCTCACGCCTTTTGTAATTTCCCGTCTCATCAACATCCCATTTGCGTCATCACGATAAATTGAAATCCCTCTGATCATCTGCACTCTCTCATCTTCGCTGTTATTTTACATCAAAAACGCGACAGAGCACTAATCGCTTTAGAGACGACGATAAGCGTCTGATTAATAAAGTCCCCTGAAACCACGTTGCGCAACATGTGCTGTTTAGTGGCTTCGCTCTTTAATGAAGACGTTGCCACTATTAGCACTGAATTGGGAACACGTGTAGCATAATAGGTATTGTTTTCATTCAACACTCCAACGGCAATGTAAGAAACAACTGTGGCATCTAAAAATCAGGAGAACTGCCTGTGAACGTGTGCACACTTGTGCTATGATTGTGAAGACTCAGAAGATCATAAATTTTTCTGATCAAGTGTGCTCGAAGGCTATCACCGACGTTCACCCTTACACTACAGTAACCCACCGTTCGTTCGAACTTCTCCAGACAGAGTGAGTGTTCCTCTGATGAGAACGAGTCAGATCGCATGACAGAAGACAATGCGGGTACGATATCGATCATGAACCTGGAATGATATTGTGTTTACCCAATGAAAGTGAATATTTACGGTGTTTAGCAATTTCAAAACTTGTTTACCTCTGAGCTTGTGATCCTGATACTTTGTCCAGAATCATTGCGAAGATCCAGTCCAGTGACAGCACACCCGTGTCTTTCTGAACCGGTCAATGAACTTTGGAAAACAATCGATATATCAAAATTTGGGGCATCTCAGCAAGTGGAACTTCTTGATCAATGTAACACACAAACCCGCAGTATGTCCTGAATCTCATTCGCAGTGGCGCTGGCGTTTGAAATCTGCAATGCCGTTGTTATCTTTATAGCGATTTCAAGTACTGAATATCAAAGATCCCAGCTGAATTGATTCTCAGATTCTGATTTCCCTATAAGTATTCTAGGTGAAACATATGCTAAATCATGCCTGTGAGTAACGACTAAATAGTGTGAAAAAAGAGAGAGGCACAGTCGGTCAAAACTGTAACGAGCGTACTGGTTATAACAGTTCGATTAGGATGCATAATATCTAACGCATCAATTGGAATACCTTATTTGGTAGATAGCTCAGGATGATGTCCTCGACGTTTACCGTTGTGAACTCGTAGTGTGTTATCAGTTCATGTGAGGCGAGGCCCTTTTGACTTCCCGGACCGCCTGCAATTCAAACAACCTATTTTTCGGTAGAAGTTTAAACGGAGAAGGCAGCTCTGACTTGCTGGTGTGTTTTCATCACATTTCTAAGATGCTTACCGAAAATAAAAATAATTGTCTTCTGTGAAGTTGTCACTGGCCGGGAGGTGATACCCAATCCGAGCTGAAAATAAAACGCGTTGAATATGACTGGGCCTTACCAGCTATTTATCAGCCAGTCATTTTTTGAGCGGGAACTGTTTTAAAGTTGAAATTATCGTGTAATTATTTGTTTTAAAAATCGATTGAAATAACTCCCATACATGGAATGGGAGTGGCTTGGGAGGATGGAATTCCTCTACAGTAACGGCCTCCGCCCGATGGGTGACGCGCATGCCGCGCATCGGCGCGCACCCCATTGTGGAGGCCGACGGTGCGCGAGACGACGGCTGCAACATATAATGTTTAGCAGCGAAGATCGTCAACATCAATATGGAACGGAATCAGTATTCGTACGCAAGTAATAGTCGAAACACTCCATAAGACGCGACGCGCTCAATGAAACGACAAAAGGATCAGCGCTAATGAGTAGGGTAAATCCCCGACTTCACCACTTCACCACTTCACCACTGGGCTTCACCACTTCACTCAAAAGTTGTCATTTTGGCCCCGTTTGAGTGAGATCCCGCCTACATTTCATAATAGAGGGCGGGAACTCAGGAAACATTGGCCAAAATGTACAAATCTTCGTGCGAATTAATTCACCTGTTGCCATTTTTACGTGATAAGCACGAAGATTTGTCCATTTTAGCCAATGTTTCGTGAGTTCCCGCCCACTATTATGAAATGTGGGCGGGATCTCACTCAAAAGTGGCCAAAATGACAACTTTTGAGTGAAGTGGTGAAGTCGAGTGGTGAAGTGGTGAAGTGGTGAAGTCGGGGATTTACCAATGAGTAGGGAACGAATTATGAACCGTCGTTATTCGTCAGTGCGCGCCGGTCTCTGTCGCACATCAAATACAACCAGTCGAATGAGAGCACAGACAAAAGTCAGTCCAAAAGTCGTTCCCTACTAATGAGCTTTTCGTTATATTTTTTCTCCGTGCTATAAAATGATGGCTGAATGTGTGCTCGAGCAATGAATCTTGTGATGACTCAAGGCGCAATCAAAATAGACACGACAACGGAGATTTAACATGTGACGGATTGGATTTAGCAATGCGATGATCGTAGAGATAAAAATAATAATGTCACATGATTCAAGGTATGAGTTATTATTCATGTAAACGGAGTTGAAAGTCAGCCCCTACATGCGGCGCGTGAAACCTATTCAAAATCATGAATAATAGTCGAAGAAACGACGAAATAGAACGCATATTGGAGAGTGCGTAGGAGGTAATTGAGAGAGAGTCTCAGTATATCAGTTCAGTTTACATGAATTTAAAAAAAGAAAAAAAACGCCAACAATGACAAATTGGCAACTTTACAACGAAGTGTGAAGAGTAGAGATGTGGGAGAAAAAGCTACACATCCTCCTTCCTGGCCTCACATCATAAGAAAGTGTAAAAGTTGTTGTCTGGCAGCGCTAATGGGGCTGGGAAGCCAGATGGAAGAGAGGTGAAAACAGTTCATAGACAATGCATTTAATGCATTTACGCGTGTACCGGAAGCAGCGAGAAGAAGATGAAAGCCACCAGTGGTGATATTATGCGTGAATAGTCATCCCTAGGTGAAAACGGGTGGAAGCATCAGTGGGTACTTTCAGCCAGGGATTCTAAATCGGTATTTTTGTGTCATTCTTCTCCGCAGGGCTGTTATCAGGGGAGTGAGACGATCGCGCTTCGGAGAAGAATGGCGAGAAATTTACCGATTTCGAACCTCTACTTCAACATAATATTTATCAAGCAGTATGACTGCCAATGCGACTATGGATAACCCCTTGAGTGGCGCGGAATGAGGTATTTTTAAACGTGTTAGACCAGAAGTGCGGGTTCACAAGCCGCGGGCTAATGGAATTTGTGGAATGGAATGCGGATGCACGGTGAAAGGGCGGATGTGACCACTCTTGCAATTCACGGAATGAACTTCAAGGAAGAAGATAGACGGCAAATATCTTCCATCTACTAATGGATAAGCTGAAAATTATTGATGAAATTAAAAACAGTTAAGAAATTGACATTCTACGAACTTCAAAAAAGCCGATCGTAATGCTAAAAACTCTACCTCTGACTTTGAGATTAATACAACAATAGATGTCGATATCGAGTACATGTCTTGAGCACAAAAGAAGCGTTTTTGTGTACGTGATAAATGAGAAGAATTAATACATTCGCTATAGAAAGCACGTGGATACTATTTCTGAATGGCTTACGCAGGTCAAAAGTATACGGGATCATACTCAAAAGAGCATTGAGACGATGACACGTGGTATTGTGAAGACATTGGTCTTCTGAATAAGATCAAATGGGGATGTGCTTTGATGACCTTTGGGAAATGCTGTCTGGGATGACGGAATGGAGGAGAAGAGTGGGGAAAATTAGTCGCATCTTCAGATGAGAGAGTGGGGGAATTAACGTCAGAAGAAGAAGGATGGAAGTATCAATTAGGAAAAGCATTGTGGAATATATAAGCCACCCAATCTCATCGGTTGTCTCTCATTTCGATAGACGACCGCCCGGAAGAGATTGAGGAGGTTAGACATTAAATGATGCGTTCCAAAAGTGTCAATGAGGATGGGACGACTCCATTCACTGGAGAATAGGGATTCTAAATCGGTAGTAAAGTGCATTTCTCATACGCGTTATTTCCGTGGTGCGGTTGTCTCTACGTTCGATTAAAATGCACTTTACCTTTTTTAAATTTAGAAACCCCACTGGAGAATAGCCATGCGTCATGCAGGAAATTTGGTCTTCTCTGTAGTATTTGAATGGATTTGGATTCGTGCGTCAATCTCGACGATTGGACATCACTATAGTGGGCGAAATGGAGGAAATTTGGGCACAATGTGTGTAGTAGAGGATCCGATCACGTCATGGGATGCTAGGAAAACACAAAAAATGCTTGATGGATAAAAAGATCGGGAAGCAAATCCGGGAGGGGATCTGTCGTCAGTCTTCGATGGTTGCAGTATCAAAATATGATGTAATATGTAATTGGTAGGGTGGACAAAGCAAGCCATTCCGCAAGCGCTTGTTTATTACGGAGCGGTTGACCGGGTTAACGCAAGCGCTTGCGAAGAATGAAATCTTTCTCAAGCGCTTGCGAAACATTTTCATTCCGTCAGCTTCTGATTTTGGTCATATCGCTTTGGGATCAACAGAGATAAGATGCAGAATTTAATTTCCGAAGCGATGGACCAGTTCCCGTTGCCCCAGCGCTCTTCCCAACTTCTCAAGACATAGCAACCTCGAAGAAAGCGAGATATATTACTGTAGGATATTTTGCCTTATCCTGGATCTTGATCGCCGGGGAGAGAGAGGAAAATGATCAAATATTCCGACTAGAGCTTCCTTTTCGATCATTTTTCCCGAAGGTCGATTTTAAAATATGGCTTTTCGAGGCTGTTGAGCACTGGGGGAGAGAGTAAGCGCGCTCAGGTAACGGGTCATGGCCCATCGGATCGGGCATTCAATTCTGCACCTTTGCTCCGTTGCTCCCAAATCTCTATGACCAAAATCAGATCCTTGTTCAATGAAAATTTTTCGCAAGCGCTTGCGAAAGAATGACCGCTCTCGCAAGCGCTTGGGAAGTAATGGACCGCTCGCCGCGCTTATCCAAGCAGAATTGCTTGCTTTGTCCACTCTAGTAATTGGCTGACGTTTGACGATAATGCGAATCAGAACAAGGAAATGCCACCAGAAGTGATGACACTTGCAATAATTTGCCAGATTGCGTCTGTGTTTAAATGAAGATCATAATAGGGGTTCAAAATCGGTAAATTTGACGTCATTCTTCTCAGCCGCGCCGTTGTCTCATTCTTTCACAGACAACCGCGCGGGTGAGAAGCATGGCGACAAATTTACCGAATTAGAACCCTAGATCATATCCTGATATTTTGACGACGGATTTCGATAATCGTCAGCAGTGAAAAGAGGCGCATGTGACACGAAGGGATTGAAGGAAGGAAAGATGTGTACAGTGTAGGGATTGCATTATGACATTTCTAACCTCCCCACTTTCGTCATTGCGGTCCTCTCTCATTTCGAAAGACGACCACTCGGAAGAGATTAGGACAGTTAGAAATTCCATAATGCTTTCCCAAGTAATACAGTGGATCTTCGCACAATCGCTTTCAATATGCACGAATCGCCCGAGAATAAACGCCACCGGCAGAAAAGGACAGCTATAATTGACAGTGGGGAAAGGGTGACTTGAAGGTGCAGTATAATCTTTTGAAAAAAGATGATTTTTAAAAGATTCTCCAATGTAAGATCCGGCCTATGTGCGACGCTCCAGTCTAGATTGGAGGGATGAGCTGTTATGGGGCGTCAGTGAAAATAGAAGCCACACTACGCATATAGATACATATCGGCCATGAGAGAGGGAGAGAATAAAAGTGGGATGCGCGAAATCTTATTAGGGATTGGAAGTGTGGACATGGGTAGCATCTCTGATGACTGCCCAAGAGGCATGCAGACCTTGCCCCAATCACGTGCACTGGGCAGCCTCATCACGCTTCTGGGGCAAGAAGATGTGAAATACTCGGTCAGTAAGTGCAGGTAGGTGCGGATAATCTCCTAGCAACGACCCCGAGGAAAAAGAAGACGCTTCTTCTTTATCTCGCCATTGATAAGGTGCCGTATCGCAAGAATGACAGATTCCAAGACCAGAAAAGGGTTCATAGTCTCAATCATCACCTCTCTTAGAATGCATGGCGTTCGTGATCTCTCATGAGCCTCCAACCCCTCAATCAAGCGAAACACCACTATGACATAGTGACCATTTCCCCTTCTCAATAGCTGAAGCCACCAGAAGCAACATCTGCAATCTCCTCATCATGTAGGATGACATCTCAGGAGGGTGAGAGAACAGGCTCAGAATTTTTCCGAGTCGAAACACGCAGCGCGAGTGGTTTTAGTGCAGAAGTGTGTGTGTGAATAGGCGCTAAATTGCATTTGTAGCGGCAGGTAGAAGAGGGAGGGGGAGAGGGTGTCAGGAATGGGAATTGAAGCCTTCTCACTTCCTCCTCGACGCGGTTGTCTATGAATAAGAAAGATGGCTGCCCGAAAGAGAATGATGGATTAGAATTGTGATTCCTAAGAGAAGAGATGATGACACGTGTGTTTGGTAGGGATGGCATTCTCGGAAATTCTAGCCTCCCCAATCTCATCAGAGCAATTGTGTCTTACTCCAAGAAACAACCGCTGGGTGGGAATTAAGGAGGTTAGAATTTCCGAAAAAGCGTGGATGGTTCTCGAAAAGATCACACCCTCAACTCCAGCTGTTACCTCCAATCAGAGAGGATGCATTTAGAATCAAGAAGTGAAAGATCATCCCCGGATCATCGATGCCTCAACAGATTTGCACGATTCAGGGGCTAGTCGAGCAGGAATAAGAGTCATGGAGGTATATGTGAGACACTGCGGAATGTGCATGCAATGAGGGTCGTTTACTCTGCGGCCGTGCAACCATTTACGCTGGTTAGCGAGACGATATTCAGCAGAAAGAATGTTTGGTGTTTGAAATCGCGGACCCCGGAAAGAGCACTGACTAACAGAAGTGTGAAGGCAGATAACGAGACCCAACCTAATAAAGGACTGGCATATTGCATGTGAGGGTGGATGATTTACATGACTCGCAGTAAATTTTCAGGCAATTGACGAATAAATACGGCGTCTCCGTATACACGGAACCCCCATTTAAGGCATCATCAATACGAATCGCGTCCTGAATTAACAGGCATTTCCGTGATTCAGGAGCCGACGTCGGCAAGGAGAAAGTGTCAGGGTTACTTAATGACCATCAGAGGCTAGAGACGGAGGGGAAGTGAGAGAGTGGCAGAGAGGAAGAGCCTTCCCCCAGAAGGAGGCCGTCAACAAGAGGAATAAGTGTCCTTGGACTGTCGGGATGAATAAGTGTCTCGGAAAAGGATGAGGAAAGGAAGTTGAGTGCATGTCCAACTGCTATTTTGAACAATGTTTTTGTTCGAATTACGCGAAAAGGTCAAATCGCGGGTGGAAAATCCTAAGAATATCTCGAAAAAATCTTGAGTAATTTATGAAAAATGTAATTTGGCCTCGGCCTCAGAATAGGTACAATAGCGATAAAGTAAGCATTGATCTAAAGCATACGTTCAAATGGCTACCTATTTCTGTCGTGCCAAAAGTGAACAAAAAGTTCGCACATACAGCAACAGAACTTTGTTTTGAGCCTTCCCGCCTACAAAACCCAATGGATTCTCACGGACAATAAGTCAGAAAGGGACGATAAACAATAGAAAACAAATGGTGTGCTTTCGTTCTTTCATGCTGAACAATCGCTTGACTCCTCCCGATCTTTCTAAAAATTTAAATAGAATATTTAGTTAAGAATGAGTTGGAAATCTACTTATTAATGCATAATGCACGACTAGAAATTACTCGCGTGAGAAAAATGGCTACAAATAGCTTTAGATGTTTACTCGTCTAATGTTGATGTCCACTTCCTGGTGGCTTTAACCAAGTACTTGATATAGCGGGTTATCGCTCTCTCGACAAAAACTGATCTCGCGTAAAACAAACGGACAGAAAAAAATGATATGCACGCATGCGTGATGCAATAGATAAGAGATGGAATTGCTGGAATCGTCACAAAAATGTCTATTCGTACTGGTTTCGCACTCTTCATCTCTACTAATCTATCGCCTCCAATTAGCAAAGAAAGCAATTAGGAAGAGAGGACAGGCAGTAAATTGGATGTGATTCACTTGTTGCATCCACCAATTCATCAGTCAAATGACTCCCGATTTTGAATGCCCAAATAGTCATTCCTCGCTCCCTCTCTGGCCATATTCGTTGCCTCTAATTTGCAAGATACGACAACTCAGTTGGCTGCTCCAAAAACACATAAATATATTTTCTGCCTCAAAATAGCCAATTTGCGTAAAGACATTCCAAAAACTCGTGATATCTGTTGTTTTGTGTATTTTGTTGTGGAATACGTTAGAACTTCTGCTCGTGAGTGGACGAGTGTTACAAATATGTGATGTTTTATGCCAAGGGATCAATCTCTCGTTTTTCCGAGCTAAAGAAACAAAGAAAAAGAAAAGAAACTGTCACTATTAGATTGGCGACTGATAGTTTCAAACTGTCACCAGTGATAGTTGTCTGTACTCTCAAAGACTACAGGTTCATACTGGCATTCTTCAATCTGACAGTGTCCATTACAGTTTTATGTAAAGAGGGGCAGGATACATCTTCCGTACCACAGAGATTCGCGCCACGATGGTAAGAATGAGAAATGTATCTACAAACACGACTATCTCATCAATTACGCAGGTATGAGAGAATGACTCCTATAAGCGTTTGCGCCATAATGGTAAAATGGCTAATTGTTACTATGTTGTCGTAAATGTCTAGTAACAATAAAAGAAGAACGATCTGACTCTGACCCGTAGACTATTCGGGGTTAACCCGGAGTTATGAAAAATGCCGATGTACATTCGACAGCTTATATATGGATGTATCAAATCTCTGAGTAACTCGAGCCCAATTTCACTTTGGACCCTCGGGCACCCGCGGCATGTGCGATGCTTGTTGAAATAGCCGCTCTTGTTTTCATTTTCCGCCGTACATTTTCAAGCATCGGTGGTCTAGTGGTAAGTGATCATCAACTATGATCGGAGACTCCCGTGTTCGATCCCCGTCTTGGGTGATTATTTTGCTTAATTTGACTGAACAATTGCTTTCTTTGTTTTTGCTTGGTTTTGCATGTTTTGCATATTGTAATTTAGCCTTGCATTTACTTACGTTGCCACGTGGAAGTGACTATAAATAGCGTCTCCAGGAGCAATTTCAGCCAGTAATGTCTCAATTACGGGGGTCTCGCGTGGTTCTCAAGCTGTTGGAGGAATTCGGGAGGACTCTGGACAAACAGCCATTAGGAGACCCGCCGTCCCGAGTTTTGAACACTTTGTTATGGAGTACCATTGGTGTTGATTGTTCAATTTAAGAAAATAAAAGGTTTTTCTACAAAGCAAAATACGTGCATGGGGGAGGGGTCGAACATGGGATTCTCCGATCATAGTTGATGATCACTTACCACTAGACTACCGATGCTTGAAAATGTACAGCGGAAAATGATAACAAGAGCGGCTATTTCAACAAGCATCGCACATGCCGCGGGTGCCCGAGGGTCCAAAGTGAAATTGGGCTCGAGTTACTCAGGGATTTGATACATCCATATATAAGCTGTCGAATGTACATCGGCGTTTTGCATAACTCCGGGTTAACCCCGAATAGTCTACGGGTGAGCGCGGAACGACATTCAAATGTTCTTTGTCATAGGAAAGTGTGACAATGTGATTTCCGATTTCGTTCTACAAATGCGCCGCCTACAACAATGACTCCACACAAAATCATCGTTGCCGCAACGGAATACAAATTAATTCGTAGTCTCTTCGGGGAATTTTCATTCTCATTTCGGCGTTAATTCCGACTCATCGGCGCAAAAACATTGAACAAACAAGATACTTCTCGATTATACCTACAGTAGGGAGTGCAAATGAACATCCAAAAATCTGCATCAGTCCAAAAATGGACATCCTTGTGCTGGGATGGTTGACAGCGGCGAGATAGTGTGGAAAGAGGAGAGAGCGGATACTGCTAGAGGAATACCCATCAGGAAATTAGCAGCAGCCTCGGAAATACGCCATGGCTTGGGGGAGACAGGCTAGAGAGTGGATGAAATGGGGAGAGTACAAAGAAATCAGAGTTACGAGAGAATGTTCGAATATGAGAGAGTCTACTAAATGAAGGAAGTCCCACGCGTGGAGCAATCCTCGAAACATAAGTAGTGTATTGTAGTATTCTGGGAATCGAGCTATGCCTGCCTGGGTCTCAAGCCGAGCTCTGCTCACTGATCCTAAAAGAAAAGGGTCGAGATTAGAGCGAAGCCATGAGAGGTTGGTGGGTAGGCGGGGGTTTGACCGAGATCTCAGATATTTCACCATATTTAGCACTGCCCAAGCTATGATTGGGCATGAATTTCCCATGAAAGCTCTAGATTTGGATTTATCCCGTGATAGAACAAGCGGACAAAAGTTATCTGCGATTCCGAATAAAGGGAAAATAAGCAAATCTCAAATTTGGCAATAAGCTTTCGTTTCTATCTGTTATGAGCGTACCTAAAAAAGAACCAACACTCAAAAGAACATTAGATTATTCGTTTGACTTTCTCTGCTAGAGTGTTGCAGTTGCACATCTGATCTAAATTACTTCTACGCGCTCGCCAATAAAAAACGGGGACCTCTATTAATGTTAGGAAAAGATGGGCTATTTCCATTAACATTTCCCTAGTCTCTACCGCTAACAGTCTATAGACAACAACATTTCCTCTTCACTACAGTTTATGGTCATACGTATGGAACGGAATCCAAGCAGATGTGCACATTTCTGTTGTCTAATTCCCTCGGAGCAGTTTTCCATCAAGTGAGATAGACTACCGCTCCGAGGGAATTAGACAACAGAAACGTGCACTTCTGCTTGTATTCCGTTCCCCAGATAAGAGTGATAACAACATACACACGCGACTTCACTCACGAGACAGGGAAAAGCTCCCTGAGGCGAGTAGAAATATCTCGTTGCCTCTTCATCTTCATACAAATCATAGCTCACTTGTCACAATCCCCAAGGGGGATTCGTCTTGATCAAGGAAGGAAGTTAATGGAAATTCTAATCTCCCTAGGCCCGTTACGAGCATTCGTATAGTGTTGTGAGATAAGGTCTCTAAATCGGTAGTAAAGTGCATTTCTCATTCGTCTAATTTCCGCGGAGCAGTTGCCTCTACGAGCGGCAGACAATCGCTCCGAGTGGATCAGACGAACGAGAAACGGACTATGCTGCCGTTTTAGGAACCCTAATGTGAGAGATGATGGCTCTGTAGAGATTTGGGAATTTTGAATATCCCCACGCTCTTCTCATCATTCTCTATTAGCGGAAATCAGCGGATTTATAGTCATTCTTCCCCCCACAGTGCTGATGTCTATCAGGAGCTGAGACAACAGCACGTCGGAGAAGGATGATGACAAATTTATTGATTTAGAAGCGATACTCTCTTTGAAGTAAGGTTTTCATAAAAGTAGAGACAAGCACTACCAGTAAGGTAAAGGCACGATATCAAGCAGACTCGAGATCTCTGTGCGAGTTCAGAGAAGAATCTGCAAAATTACTAGAAGATTATGTGCCATTCACCACTAAATGGCAGCATAATCAGAATCCCTTGTGGCTGATGTTACTGGAAAGATACATAACAAGAAAACATTTCTATTTCTTCGAACATGCATAGGCAGTCATTGTTCTACATCTACCAATGTGGAGGACCAAACGGAGCTAGAAAAGCTAACGCTAAGAATCAGTTTATAACATCAAAAAATACAAAGAAGTGGAGCCAATTCTGTCCGTGTGCACATTAATTTTCATTCCTGACGAGTGTTCGTACATGTTATGTCTGCAACACTAATGACAAAAGCGACGGGCTAGAATTTAGAGAAGATGCGAGAGAAGCAGAAAAAGAGGCGAATCTTCCGCTAAAGCTATTAGCATCGCTGTGATGTGAATACATGAATTAATTGAGATACGCAGCCTCGGGGGGGGGGGTTGGGAGGGGGGGTAATTGGTGTTGGGCGCGTTTAATTCGGTGATTGATCTCACCCCCGAGTAGGGCACGTGGAGGTCTTTTTTTTA